>KN892290.1:1353-12236 GCA_000934455.1 Apostichopus parvimensis
TATAGTTCATTTGACGGAAAAGACACACCTGGCTGACTTGTAAGGATAACCGCCCTTCTGACGTTCTACATGTTTAAAATTGGCGTTTAATTTAAATGTTTTTTTCGCTCTCTCTCTTTTTCTCTCTCTTTTTTTTCACCTTTTATTTTCTCTTTTTTTTTTTGGCCAAGAGCAGGGGGGTCCGGACCTCCTGGACCCCCCCCTGGATCCGCGCCTGGATTAGACTAGTCTACCACTGCTATTCCTCTCGATTTTTTAAATTTCCATTCATATGATTTAGCGGATGTTCGGAAACACTTTTTGGCTCACCTTTGGGGGGGGCCATGGCCCCCCTTGGGCCCCCCCCCCTTGGATCCGCCAGTGATCAGAGCAATATACGGCTCTGACACATATAGACATCGATCTTCGTTTATAGGCACTGCCATTAATGTTCACAACAAGAACTTCACGAGGTTGGCGGGGGGGGGGGGGTGGCGGGGGGGGGGGTGGACTGGCCGTTCCACTTAGTTGCGCTGTTGGAGCTAGTTAGTGCATATTTTGTTTAGACTGCATATAACTATTGTATATTATCAATGTTTTTTTTGTATTTTGCATCATTCATTGTATTGCTCACCGCAGATATGTAATTTCCTTCTGGGATTCAATAAAGTTGACTTACTTACTAGTCATATCTGTTTTGATGGATCCGTATCCCAAGTAGGCTTATCGAGTTCATCCCATGTATGGAGTTCATCCATGCTTTTAGAGTTATTATGTCTTCTTCTGTTCATCTCAAATGATCTGAGGTCGGTTGTAGCCATTAAAGGAATTATTGAACCATGACCCATGTATTACATCTCTTTAGGGGGGGGGGGGTCTGAGGTCTGTTGTAGCCATTAAAGGAATTATTGAACCATGACCCATGTATTACATCTCTTAAAGGGGGGGGGTTCTGAGGTCTGTTGTAGCTATTAAAGGAATTATTGAGCCATGACCCATGTATTACACCTCTTGGAGTGTTCTGAGGTCCGTTGTAGCTGTTAAAGGGATTATTGAACTATGACCCATGTACTACATCTCTTGGGGTGTTCTGAGGTCCGTTGTGGCCATTAAAATGATACTACATTGTGTTTTGTTTTCACAAGGTAAAACAGAAAAAAAAAGAGAAAAAAAAAGCAAAATGATACAAATTTAGCAGCAGCTATATTGACTGACCTGATACAATGTTCTAATTATTGGATAAACAACATTAAAACTGTAAATATGGCACTTGAATTGAAATATGTAGTTGGCAATCTAATGAAATGGTTTATATAATATATACTAAAGGATATTGCACAACATAACTCAAAATGTTATGACCAGGCACATGAATTGATTCAATCAGGGCCACAGTAAATTTTGCATGAAAGAGAAAGAACAAGAGTAGTAAATAGTAAGTTAAGGTGAGTGTTCGAAGCAGTATTACTGAGATCAAACACCAAACAACATCAAATATCTATTCTATGGTGAACCACCGGATAGAGAAATGTACAAATTGTCTCAAGACATGTCTCTTTTAAATAGAGCAACAAGTGAAAGAATCTATGTAATGCAATGTTCAATACAAGTATTGATCCATTCAGGTAAACTCTGTGATATAGACTCCAACAATGCTATGCATAATTCAAAACTACCCCATGCTGCATACAAGCTGCTACTGCTGTGTTCATTTTAACTGTATTACAGATATAGCATGATATCTTTGATCATATTCATCAAATAAAAACTTAAAACTTTTAGTGATTGCTTGTTACATATTGAAAGACCAAATTTACTGAAGATTTTTATATAAAAGTGTTTAAGATATGGCCAATAGACACATCTATGACATGATCTACAGTTTCAGTTAATTGCAAATATTTTTGGAATACTTGTCCAGTTTTGTCAAAATAAATTTTTTAGTATAAAATACAATTATTTACATTGTAGTGACATGGTTATTACCAACTTTAAGAAAGGTAGATTTGTGTAAAACGCAAGTATACAGAGATGAATGCTTTGTACATATACTCAGGAACAATGCAGTCTCTCCAGCCATCAGGTGATTTCTTTATGTAAAATTAAGTAACATAAGCTCTTTGTGATTTCAAACATCTATCAAATACCTTTACAACTATTTCAGCGTATGACTACCATTACACTGTACAGTACATTACCTCACATAGCAAATGTAAATTTGATGTTATAAACTAGGAAAACGAATAAAAAGTAACTTAAGTTAAAACATTATTGTCCTAACAAGGAAAGACATCACACGCTATTTTATCAACTTGCTGTTAGATTTAAAGATTGTTGGTGTTAGCGGTGTGAAACAAATTGTTAATGTAAAACTAAAACCTATTCTCTTCAAGTTTCATAAACAGGTTCGATTATAGAGGGTATTTGGAGATCCTGCTCTTGTTTAGCCATCAACCATAACAAGCAAGTTGACAACTTTACTAAATTCAGTGTTTTTATCAAACTGAATTTAGATTACAGAGTAAACTCCCTTTGAATCGAGAGGCGGTCACCATGAACACAGAAATGAATGTTTTTATGTTTCAACCAATGGTGTTGAGGCTTACAGCTTCATGCATATAAAAACAAACACTGGATCTGATTCCTTGAGATCTCCTGTCCATACTTTGGAGCTTCAAATAACCTGGCAGAGCTTTGATCTCTTCATGTACTTTGTACGTAGTTTGGGTAGTTCGTTAGTTATTTGGATGGGTTTATTCAGCCTGGCAGTAGCCTCAGTATCGTCTGCATCTCTGTATAGGAGAAAAGTATCCAATCAAATAGGATAGCATCAAATCAACACAAAATTAATATAATCATAAGTGAACAACACAGCTAAACTATATAAACCAGTATGCTAAAATTACTCTTTATTTTCCAAAAGCCACACTCCATAGATTCAGGAGTCAATTTAGACATTTTGAAAACTGTGAATGTGTTAAATGAATACAAAATACTGTTACTATACAGTAAAATGTAATATTAACATATATTCAAAATACCTAGTTACACATGCTACAACTTTAAATCTTTACATTTGACAAACATGTGTTTAAAGCATAAGAGAAGAAGACCATTTTCCAACATTGACCAGACATATCCCAAAGTACATGAATGGATATTTTGTAGCATTTTAACTGAATGGCTAGAATGGATTTCTATTTGTCACCACACATACCCCACCAACCTCAGCACCTGCCATCTCAAACTTAAAGCAACATTATGTGTTTGCTTTTAACTTTGCATCATAATTCTTGGGATAATTTTGGTGGACTCTATTTTCCTTTAATCTCAATGTATGGTATCACTAGATTGTGGCAAGTTTAAGAAAAATGCAGCTTTAATCAGGCAAACAAGGAATATCAAATATTTATTACCTAGTATAATTGGAAACTCTTGAACCAGGCAAACAAGGAATATCAAATATTTATTACCTGGCATAATTTGACACTCTTGAACCAGGCAAACAAGGAATATAAAATATTTATTACCTAGAATAATTTGAAACTCTTGAAGCAGGCAAACAAGGATTATAAAATATTTATTACCTGGCATAATTTGAAACTCTTGAACCAGGCAATCAAGGAATTTAAAATATTTATTACTTAGCATAATTTGAAACTCTTGAACCATGCAAACAAGGAATATAAAATATTTATTACCTAGAATAATTTGAAACTATTGAACCAGGCAATCAAGGAATATAAAATATTTATTACTTAGCATAATTTGAAACTCTTGAACCATGCAAACAAGGAATATCAAATATTTATTACCTAGAATAATTTGAAACTCTTGAAGCAGGCAAACAAGGAATATCAAATATTTATTACCTAGAATAATTTGGAACTCTTCCACTAGGCACACAAGAAATGTAAAATATTTATTAACTAGAATAATTTGGAACTCTTGAACCAGGCAATCAAGGAATTAAAAGATATTTATTACCTAGCATAATTTGGAACTCTTGCAGCTTCACCAAGGTAAAAATCAAACAATGCCATTTCTCCGGTTTTGTTAGCTGCCATTATCCTGTAGTGGCTGTCAGTCATTTCTGCAACTTGGAAGTATTTGATTTGAGAAGCACAGTTAAAAGAAGCAAGAACCTTGCCTGACATCAGATCCCAAGCCTTCATGGTACAATCTCTAGATCCAGTGAAAAGGTATTTGTCATTACTTGTAATGTACAGCCACATTACAGCATGTGTGTGACCTTTAAAATACCTGAAACCAAACAATGTTGTTCCAAACGGTTAGGAAGTAGAAGAAATAAAAAAAAGAATGAATTTACAACAAATATAAATTCCACAGGAAGCAAGAGTAGCATTGATCTGGTCTCACTGTCTGTCACACAGCTGATGGAACATGAAATGTTAAAGGTATAACGAAGGCAGGGATCAAAGACAATTTATATTGTTCAGTAACCTCAAAACTATCTAATATTTGATTTTTAAGTTAACCGCTTTCTGTTGGACTGAATACACTCACTTTGAAAATTGGCTCCTAAGGCCTAACCACAATGCACAGTTAGCCGCCATTGATTACGCAAATTCCATCTTGATGTCGTCAGTGAGGAAGAACTCAATCGAGCAGTAGCGCTTTCTCCGTACAAAAGCAAAGTCAGTAAACAACAATTTCATTAGAATTTCTCAACAAAACGAAATCAATCAAAGAAAGTTCAATGGCAGGGCCAAAGCCTTATGACTTTGATCTGATATTCACAGCAGAGGAATTACAGGCAAAGGAAATCGTAAGAGTAAACAGGGAAGAAGATGATATACGGATAACTCCCTACGGAGGTAGATTGTGTTTGTTGCCAAGAAGTGGATAAGTTTGGGAGCATCTTTCCCAGGAGGCTGTTTAACAGTAAAAAGCAGACTTTGAAACCGTTGCCAAAATAAAGCGATACTAAGAGCTACCTTAGTGATGAGGAACGACATCCGTGGCCACGCAAGGAACATTCCATTTGAATTGAATATGAAGTATACCGAAGTCTGGCAAGGCATGCTGTATGCTTAACGTTACAGTCAGCCTGCATTGTTACTGTTACTTTAGCATACAATAGGCCTAGCTTCAGTGTGCTCGTTTAGCGTAGCCTATGTCTTCTTTTTAACAAAAATTTTAAGAAACAGGAACTCAGTATGACCTTCAGACACCTCGTTAATATTTTAAACTGTGTTGTGCTTATAGGAAATTGCAAGCCCTTCTAAAGTTCTAGCCCTAGCAACAACAGCTGAATAGTTTCCACGGGAAGCCTACCACACAGTAAAAACTTTGTTACGAGATTTGTTCCTCCCTGACATGATCAAGATGGAATTTCAGGCGTATTACATAATCAATGGCAGCTTACTGTGCATTGTGATTAGCTAGGCCTTAGGAGCCAATTTTCAAAGCGAGTGTATTCAGTCCAACAGAAAGCGGTTAACTTAAAACTTGAATATTAGATAGTTTTGAGGTTACTGAATAATATAAATTGTCTTTGATTCCTGCCTTTGTTATTCCTTTAAAATTCTCAATGTAAGACTTGCATTAATTGCTCATTACAGAACAGTTTAGGGTTTAACATACTTTTACTCTGCTAATAATTAAAGACTTAACACAGGTATATTGTTCTTATTCCTGACAAATCCTTCACCTATGATGAATGATGAATGAGACCAAATGTTCTTTCTCAATTGTTTACATGTGCCAGAATTCTTTCACCAACTTCTTAGAGTTTTGTATATCAACTCCAATGAAACACCAAATACAAAAGCAAGGAAATATGCTGATACTGAGCTCCACTGTAATGAGAACTTTAATAAAACTTCTAACAGAGACTACAAAAATTGTTAACAAACTTTTCAATTCCTGCAACAAACCTAGTTAGGTTAATTTATTGAGGTTTATAAGGTGTGGCATTTCGATTCTAGTAGGATCTTCTTCAGAGGCGGACTGTAAAATTAATTCAAATTTCTAGAAAATCCAGTTAATACCATTCAAAAGTTAATAGCAAATCTTCCATTTGAAATGTTCACAACGTTTCAAATATAAAATCACAATCAAGGTTTTCCCTAGGCATTGATTTCACCAACAACATTTGTTTGAATGTTACTGCAAGTTGTTCTCAAGAGTTTATACATGATCTTCACCTACCTTATTCAACCTAAACAGTTATATAAACTCAAGACAAAGAATATCCGAGATCATGGTGACATAAACCTTACCATAACTTGGAAATCTACAGATGTAAAACATGAAGCCAACCTAAAGCCATGACTTACATTTGTTCAGCGTTGCTCTCATCTAGAAACTTCCATCTGTAGAGCTGTTTCTTGCCAGTATGCATTCCACAGAGGATGAACTCATCATTGTGAGAGAATGCTAGACCCTTCACTGAATCGACACTAATAGAGACAGCTTTCAGTTTGGAACCGATACTCCCTTCAGATAAGGACCACACAATCATCGTTTGTCCTCTAGCACCTGTCACAACATACTGGCTGTTGTAGGAGATCACAACCAGCTCCAGTCCTTTACAATGCATCGTAGTCTCTAACCATTCCCCACAATTGTTCCAAAATTTGACTTCTCCATTTGTCGCACCAGTCACATAGATGTCTCTCCCATCCTGTGTACATTTCCCGTCCATGACGGTGTCTGTATGCCCTTGGAATGTCATGATACAATCACTTCCATCCCAGAGCTTGACAAGTCTGTCCTTTGAACCAGACAGGAACAAACAAAATTGCAAGCAACTGCTGAGAAAAACAACAGCATCACTGTGACAATTGGTCATTTCATAATCGTCTAATTTCTTTGCATCCCACATCTTCATCTGACCATCTCCAAACCCTCCAATTAGCCATCTATCATCATCGATGAGGAGTAAGCAGCTAGTGGCAGCATCCTCCCAAGTATGCAGACATTTACCTGAAGTAAAGTCCCACAACTTAGTTGTTCCATCTGATGAGCCTGTAAATAACAACTCTCCATCCTTAGTCCCTGCCATGCAATGTGGTTGTTTCTTATGCCGCTCTCTGTCATTTACCTACAGCATAACAAGATATAATAAGAAACCATTTTTAATACAAATATTCAGTAAAATGCTAGTAACTATAAACTATAAATTACATAGAAAGAAAAAAATGTTTATCAGAAGTTACTAGAATGGTTGCAAGTGAGACACAAGTTAGCAGATTAGGCAAGAATTTATTGATCATTAATGTGACTATGAAGATAACAGTCTGGCTTACGTACAGATATTACTTCTTTTCTATGATTAGTTGACCATACTGTTTAGACATCATATACAAAACATGCCTAATACTGTAGATATATGTGTAAAGGAATCAATGTTGAGAATGCTGAAACTTCATGTTGAGCTGAAACAGCTATATCAAACTAAATTTATAATGATACTTACCAGGTGATCCTCAGGGTCCCACAAAGTAACACTCTTGTCATTGGAGGCTGAGAATATCATGACTTGACTACCTTTGGCAGGTATTGCTGCAACATCTGCAATCCACGAGGAGTGACCCTCTAGAATATTGACACAACCGCTTTGATTGGGAAGCCAAACACTTAAGGTATCATCTAATGATCCAGCGATAAGCAGATCTCCAACAGCTGCAAAACATGTCATCTCTTTCCGATGTATTTTAGAAGATCGCAGACATTCTTTGGTTAATAAACTCCAAAATTTAAGAGAACCATCAAAATAACCAGCTACTAAGGTATCTTGGTTTAACAGAAACATACATGAAACTGGCTTTTGGTGAGGAGGAAATGTGTGGGTTGGCTCCACAGGAGACCCTTTAGATGCCCAGAGCTGCAAAGATCCATCACCACCACTGAGGAAAACCAAATCATCAGAGGCAGCGAGGGCTGTAAACTTGCTGTCCCTGAAAACTTGAAATGAGTGAGTAATGGACATGGTCTTCAAGGACCACCAACTTAAAATACCATCCTGAGATGCAGTCACCATCACTGAGGGATTGATTGCATCCAGATGAGTCACAACTGCAGGGTGTTTGAGCTTACACATTAAGGTACCATCTGTCACATTCCACATCAGAATCTCATGTCCATTCTCTCGTAGACCAGCAACAAAACTGTTTTCAATAAACTTCAGAACTTTAAATGCTGAAGCACTGTCTCCCCTGTCACATTCAAATGCAAAGATTTCATCACCACTTGACGTCTTAAACAACTTGAGCTGTTCGGAACCAAATGCAAAATGGTTTCCACTAGGGCTCACTTCCAGAATGATACTTCCAAACCCTCCTTCAGTAATGTTTGGAACAAGAACATCCTGGATTAGTTCGTATGTTTCTATATCCCATACGTAAGCCAGAGGGTGGCCATTACCATCTTCACAGGCAGAAATCATTACCTGGTGAATCTCAGAGGCAGCCACCTTCAGGACCCTAGATGGATGACCAGCAAATGTTGTTACAAGGGGTCCTCCTGGAGGCTTCAGAAAAGCAGACCTAGGCACAAAGACAGGAAGACAACTAGTGGCAATCCATTGTTCACATTGTTCCAGAAGGTGATTCAAGTGAGAAGACTGACCTCGCAGATCTCCTATCCTTGCAATCAGCTGACCAGCCAAAGCACTAGGGTCAGATTGAATACTACTTCTGGACATGAGTAGAGAATCTTTCAGGACACTGCAGTCTATGTCCATCATCTCCAGGTCACCAATTAACTCTATGAAAGAGCAGGACCTCAGTTTTGCAAAGAGCCATTCAAAGTTGTAAATGACATCTTCAGTTAGTCTCTGAGAGTCCTTACAGCAAGATAAGTGGTAAGGTAGCTCCTGCAATTTACGAAGATTGAAGAGAGCCTTGTCAAACTCCAAGGGTTGAGGGGCCACCTGCCGATCTGCCTTTGGAAAGACCTTTCCTCTCATTGAAAGTTCAATGGGGTTTACTTTACCTTCACAGTACACGTCCAGGTACATGTCACTAATCAGTTTGTGCCGTTTGCAAAACACAGATGAATCTGCCAAGTAACGATCAAAGGCAGCCTCTATAAACTGTCTGTGGTACCAACCTGTCACAGTTTTTCCTCCTGCTTGGCGTTCAGTTTGAAATTCTATCATATCATATCTGATTCGCTTTAAGACTGACGATGGAATCCGAATAACAGTTTCCTCTGGTGGGTCCCAGTACTGATAGACCACATTCAATACTTCATCATCACATGAGAGAACATCACTCAATTCACTACCAGTTAGTCCCTGACGACCTGCTGTAAGATACCCCAAGGTATGGGACACCAACAGTTGCCCATGATTGCGCTCCAGTTCCTCAAACAGCTCTGTTATAGCAGCTCTTACTGTAGCAGGCAGTTGTACATCCTTCACTGACTTGTAAGATGGCCATTTTGAAAACTGCTCAAACACGATTTTCAAGTACAGAGGTTGCGGGCAGTTGATCATGGCAGTGGAAATGATGTTTCTTTGTTCTTCTGTTATTGTTCTCCCGAGATGCTGTAACCATCCATCTACAATCTGTAGACCTAGGTTCTGCTTTACAGGTGTCATTTCCACATAACAGTCTTCGTCCTTCAGAAGTTTTTGCATGCTTTGCAGGCAGTTATTGACGACTGGTAGCATGGAAACAACTATATGGGCATACTTAGAGAAACTAAGAGGCAGCCAGTTCATTGAGTATGCATTGTTTTTAGATGACAGCTGGTCAATGCTGTCTAACAATAAAAACAATGGCTTCTCTTTAGTAGGAGCATTCATCAGAAGTGACTTGAAAAATATATCCAATTTATGAAAATCTTCAACTTCATCATCCTTTGGTTGTTCCATGTCATATGCAAAACAAATCTAGATAATGAAGAACAAAATATGAAAAGAAAGTCTGTTTCGATAGCAGCAGGCCAACAGAATAAGTTATTAGTTACCATATTTAATATGAGAACATTTAATATAGGACAGGACTTTAGTTGACTCCATGTTTCTCATGCTAATATTGGATCTACATATGTGTAAAGTTCATGCAAGCTTTACATTTGGATCATTATGCTTGCAAAGTCTTTAGACTTTTCACCTGCCACAAAAAGGTACACATCATGTCAAACACATTTTCATTCTTTGACCTATGCTGCGGTAGGATGAGTTTCGACTGCTATGTGAGACCTATATCATATAGATTGACATACGAAGTATAAAAATAATCCATGCCAATTTGAGTTATCGTGTTTACAAGACCATGCACCGCGTACATACTCACAAATGCATGCACATACTTGTTTGTATTACATTCCAACCGAGGACCCCATTGTATTTTCCATTGTTCAAATCCACGTAACCTAACCTTAACAATACCCCATACAATAGAATTCTTCCGAGGACGTGGAGATTCTTTAGAAATCACAACCGAGGACCTGGAATTCTTTTGTTCAAGTCCTCAGTCAGATAGAAAAACAAACGCACATGCCTACACCTTCGCAGTAGTACACAGAAAGTTGTGTTTTCTCGCAATTGAGTTCAAATGGTTTGATTACCTGTCGACAGACACTGAGCAAGGTGTCTCGAATAGTTGAACTGAGCGATGAAGTTCCCAAAAACCTCAAGACACACACCAGATCCCCAGTGAAGATACTTCTTGCATTTGTTGCCAGCATTGCCATTACTGAGGTTTTGCCTGATCCAGATATGCCATGGAGAATACATGGTTTGTCAGATTTAACCTCAAGGACGGTATGGAGAGCAGCAAATACATCCTCTCGACCTTTGAAGGATCTGAAAGAAAAATATAACAGTGAAGATATCAACTTACAACAGATATCAACTTTGAAATGTAAAATGATCATTACATATACTGAGTGCTACCATCAAAATACCAATGTATTTTGAGTATTAC
>KN892292.1:0-27574 GCA_000934455.1 Apostichopus parvimensis
TACCAGATGATCGGTTAGTTAGAAATATACTCACAACAGTTTTCTATCACAGCCAGGGAATTTATGTTTTGTGCATCCAGATTGAAGCACTTTAAATGGCTAAACCAATATATTTTTTGCTGGTGTCTCCCTAGGCCTTGGCCTATATGTGCCTTCTACATTCATCATTAACATGAATTATGATCGAGTAATCATTCACAGAACATTTGTAAATGAGAAAAAAACACAACTTTCTCGGATAACTTGCAGAGCCAGTGGTTCCTCTGTTGCCACGGTTTAAGCTCAAAAAGGCACAATCATGAGGTAATTTATTTACACCATACTTTTCTGCATCAATGTTTGCAGATTTATACCTTAAATCACTAATCTCACAACTAAAATTAATTAATCTTCTTTACAGGAGATAATGCTTGCATTGTAATATTTTTCTCCTTCCAGTTTTGAAAGTTGGTCAAGAATGGCTTTGTTCTTCAGACCGTTTGTGGTTACAAAATGTATAAACTGTGTGGATCCATTTCAAATAGATGTCCCACATCATGTTCTAATGGGGCTCTCCAACTTTTTTACAGAGGGTCTGGTCCTATCATATCAGTCTGAATGTGTGTAATCTTATACATATCTCTGAATCATAGCAACGGTAGCACCCAACGAAATTACAGAAAGACATGCTCAGTGTTTGAATAGTGCAAGGTTCCACTGTGCTTTAGAAAACACGTTAAGGTACTTTAAACAATTAATTTGTCTGGAAACAAGCACAAAATGATCTTCAGAAGACATTTTTTCCAATGATTACAAATGGAAAAAGTTCTTGTTAGACTATAATGGTAAAACAAACATGAGTGCTGCTGTAAGTCTGAGAATAACCTACAATAGGTGTTCAGTTGCATGATGACCATGGCACACATCTCTGGGAATGGTTGGTCCCAAATTTTACCATTTCATGAATAAATATTATGATTGAGTGCCCTACTTTAGTTGCAGTAATAGGGCAGAATAGAAACGACAATGTTCACGTCCAGAAACGATCGTTTCAAATCAGAAGAGTGGCCTGCTGATTATCACCAACTTAATATGCAACATGTACTTTAAAATGCTAGAAAATGAACGGTGTAAATCTGGTTTCCAAGTTATATCAGTTGAAGGGCATTAATCAACTGATTGTCGTAAAGTGTCATGTGATTTGATGCATACAGTATCTTCTTCTCATTCAAAATTTTTTTCGATAGTAATACCTTCTGGATATGTAAAGAAAGATTTGCGTCATAGATTTCAAGGTTTAAGTTCATTGATTTAAATATCTCCAACAAGGAGAAAGGGAAAACAGAAAGTTTACTCTGTGCAGTTAATCTTTGATGAACTGATTTTTTGAAAATAGAATGGCATCTAACTAATAGTCTAATACCCATTCTTGGTCTATCTTTCCCCTCCCAACCAATGGCCTATGTTGCCCACATTTGCAAAGAAGAAAATTATTGATAACCAATAAACACAACAAGATTTCAGATCTTATGCAATTGCATTCTGGGTTATTGAAAACAACCTATTGCTAATACCATCAGTACTTAATGAGTACACAAGGTACAGACTCAGTATGTGTTAGTTTGGTTTACTGTACAACTGTACCTGACAAAACTTAATATTGTTCTAGCTACTTATGATCATCACTCCGTTTGGGAGATGCATGTAGTGTCCACAGCAACCGTTATTTCAATATTATCATGAGATGTGTTCCTCCTATGCTTTGAACTTTAAAACATAAGATAGGCTTCCTGCTAGTCTTACAGGAACATTACTGTTTAATTCTCTACAATTGGAAGATTAATTTGTGTTCTAGCAGAAATGGAAGCACATTTTAGCTAGACCTGATGCACATGAAGTGGATATATTGGATAATGAGTTGGTTCATCAACAATTTGAACTTTTAAAATGTGTCCTAACAGAATAAGAAAGGGTAGAAGAATATTGCTTGCATTCTCTTTTCGTTTGGAAAGTGAATATATTCCAACAGAACTGAAACAACATGTCAGTAAGATTATATAGACATAAAGCATATTGGATATTTGAACTTAAAAATATCGCCCTGGAATCAGAAATTGTTAGCCACATATGGTATAGAGATACTATCAGTAATCATTGTAAACCTTTTCAAGTTATAATGATATTGTAATTTATAGAAGCCAACCAAACAACCATCATAATCTGTAGTGTGTGATTGAGATACTAGTGATGAATAATCCCCCCAAATAGCTAGTTTCCCTCCAAGACAAGATTAACGGCTTGGGCAAGTCCTAACACAGCATCGTAGCCACACATTGTTGAAGTGTTGCTAGTGTTGTTTTGCATTTGTTGATTAAAATGATTATTTTCTAAACTAAAGATCAAAGTTTTCAAATTTAGTTGCAGTATGGCAGGCACCATTTGCAACTTAATTTTTCTTTTGTATTGAGGAAAAATGCATGTGGGAATCTGATTTTAGCCATTATATTGGTTTTTTATGCATTGGCATTTCTTTAGTAAGTGCATAAAAACTATGAAACTCTAGGGCCCACAAGTGTGACATGGCAGTCCCTGGACATGCTAGCAAGCCAGATCTTCCTTTTAGAAATTTGAGGGGAGTACTTCATCATACATATTTCTATTATACACTATGGTGGCTGTGTTGTGCTTCTCTGTTATTACATTGTGTATTTTTCAGTTTTTGTTTTATAGTCCAGTTATTATCTATTCTTTTTATACCAAGTAGTTGTTATTTACATTTTATGACGTTAGCCTTGATATTCTTCCATTTATTCTTTGCCAATGCATTAATAAACATTAAACTACACAATTGAATGATCTGTGGCTCCTCATTTGATCAAATTTTTATATTTGATCAACTTTTTCACTTTTTATGCAGCAACAGAAAACAGGTGAATGAAGCAGAACTCACAATAACTGGCAATACATTTTGCTTTTTCTTTTTCTCATTTTTATTAAGATCAATATTTTCCAATTCATATAGAAAAGAAAAGAAGTAGAACTAGCCTGCCTTTGTTGGATTTCAACATTTTGCAGTACTGTCTGCATTAAAATTTAACAAATAAATGATCCGTGGTTTTTTTGTACATTTGACTCGTAGTTCTGACCGGACCTCTTACACAGCACCATACAAAATTGTCGCTCCTAAAATAAAAACCTTAAAAAGAAGAGGTTTTTTTTGGGAGCTTACATCGTCATGTTATATTTCAAAGAAAAAGCCTGCACCAAGCACCAAAGATTACACTCTTCAGTCCATCGTAAAAGTGATTCCGAAAGGCTGGCATTTGGTACTGCCATCTAGATGAGGGAACCCTCGTCTTTGAGAGATGTTGGTAAAACTGGTCAGTGCTAAGATCCACAATTGTGCTATATATTCAACAACATTTGGCAACACCGTTTGGATTGCATCACACATACATGTTATATAATTATGTAATAAACACTAGGATTTATTATAACATACTGACAAGTGGGGGGGGGCTGATCCATTGATCTTATTCTGAGGTTGGGGCAGACGTCCCCAGAGGTATAACATGATTGTGCTCCTTACATGTCTAGCATTGTTTGGCTAACTTGGCAGTCCAGTCCCATTGACAGGTACCATGAATGGAGGTGACAATCAGGGATGGGTCTGTAAGCTGTGAGGTCACCGGGGCAAGCTAAGATTAATCCTTGATAAGAGCTGTTTGGAGGCATAGCCGTTACTATGAATGGTGGTGCTGTGATGAGGCCACAGGGTAAATGATTAGTTGATACATATTCCATCGATTATGACTACCAAGACTGGTGCTCTCAAGACTGTCCACCCATTCATTTGCAATGTCACGAACAAGGAAAGACTGATTCATCATCAATAAATGCTGTCAGTGTACAGCTATCGCTAACATGATTACTGCTGCTCCTGAGAGGTGTCAGGCAATGATGCACACCCCCTATCCACCAGACAAGTTGAGGCATTCCTTGACAATGAGGTCATGGTGTGAAGGTTAAATTCATCATTGATAAATGCTGTCTTGGTGTATTGCCATTACCATGACTGGTGCTGCTGAGGGGTGGTCGGGTCAGCGAGCCCAGGTCCTCTATATTCTGTCTTTCTTCAACACTAGGTGTCCCTGCCGAGTGGCGTTTGTTGGGGATCTCCTTCAGAATTGCCTTTCCTTCTTCTTTGGTCTAAAAAATCATTTAAAAAAAATTAAAATACATTTAAAAAGGGTACCGTTTTACATAATATGTTTTTTACTAATCGGGAATAATAACGGTCAAAGACCATAACAAAAGAAATAAATTTGCTGAATAACAGAGTTTTGAATATAATGATACCATAGCTTCCATCACGTTTCAATACTTTTCAGTTTAAACCTTGACATGGGCAATTCTATATCAATTTTCCATTCAAGTGCAAATATACAGTCAATGGGGAATTACCACCTCACAATACCTGAAACTAGTCTTAGATGTGATTGTCAGAAGGTGGTTTAAATTTGACACATTCAATGGGTAATAACCACCCTCCAATACCTGAAACTAGTCTTAGATATGGTTGTCTGAAGGCGGTTCAAGTTAGATCATTCAGTACTTCAGAAAACAGATCACGGTAGATTGTGTATGATGTCATTATTACCCATTGTCTTCGAAAGCTTTCTTGAAAAAAGGTGTACGTTTGCTATAAAACTGATATCAGGGATGTGGTTTTTCACCTACTAATACAGGAAAGTTTAGTGCACTCTTACCTCATTGTATTCACAGCACTTGTGAGCATAACTGGTTGCAAACTCAAAGTTTTGTTGTTTGAGGTGATATCGAGCCAGGAAGCGATAGGCCTGACACTGCTCTTCTGTATCTGCAGTCTTGCGATTTTGAAAAACGAGAAAACAGAAAGTTTATGGAACAGTTTAAAGTCATTTCTTTCACGTGTGGAGATAACAGGCAAAATAACAAAGACTGTTAGTGTTGTCAACAAATATAGGCAGATGTGACAAATAGCAAAGACAATCAATGTCAAAGTGATAGTTGTGAAATACATGTAATGTTGCTATTTGTGAATCATATTGTGTAGGTCTACAACACTTTTGCAGCACATAAAACCAAGGGCGTAGTCTTATATCACCTTAGTAATAGTCAATTATGGTTATTCAGTGATAAGGGAATTTAACACATACTAAAGAAGGATTTCTTCTAAGTATTTGCATTGGACAATGCAAGCTATATTAGATGAAAAAAAAAACGAGTGCATTTCGTATCAGTAATGGAGAATTATTTCTTAAGCTGATGCTGATTTTGTTGAAATAATTCTAGCCAGACAGGATGGCGGCATAGTTGTATTAGATTTCCTCTTACCCCAAGGACTTCCATCTGCTCGACAAACTTGGAGTAGAAGGAGGCGGCTTTGTCATCTTCGTTGAATCTTGCGTAAAGTCTGACATGAGGAAAAAGACCTTTATTGTTTCAGCATGAACCAATGTATGAAGAATTATTCTCAGCTTGTGTTATAGGGAAGGGAATAGAGAGCTAAGTGAAGGCAGAGGGAGAGTGAGAGAGAGCTATGACAACTCAACACTATGCCAGTGTAATTTATTTAAAAAAAAAAAAAATACAAACTTGAACACAAACACTAAATATAAAAGCATTTTTACCACAAAAATCAAAGTTGAATGGCAAACAAATTATACAATGAGATATGAGCATGAGACATTTTTCGAAATCTAACTAAAGTAAAGTGTCTATCAAGCATCGATGCAAAATAGAAATTAATGCTTACTTTGCTAACCGAACCAGAGCAATTCCTTCCAAGTCGCCTACCGAATATGCCCTCCAGTAACATTTCTTAGCTTCCACTACCTTGTCCAACTTCTCATAGCTCTCTCCTAAGGCTACAAGCATCCTGGAATCATTGGGTCTGAAATGAGAATCATGACATAGGTGGTGTCATAACGGTGTACCTATGGTGTCCATAACAGTGTATCTAACTTCGTATAGCAGTACCTATCTTGTCATGGATGTACTTTATCGGTGTGTGCATGGTGCACCTTTACCATGACATGAGGTGTACCTTGAACATGTACAAATGGTGTCCCTATCAGTGAACCTATCTCATAATTGTACCTGTCTTGCCATGGATGTACCTCATCAGTGTACCAATGGTGTACCTATGGTGTCCCTATCAATATCCCTATCTTATAATTGTACCTATCTTGCCATGGATATACCTTATCAGTGTACCAATGGTGTACCTATGGTGTCACTATCCTGTAGATGTGTAAGTATCATGACATGAGGTGTGTCTTACTTTATACTGTCTCCATTTAGTTTACATCCGACTTCAGATTTTGAGCTGTGTTCTAAACATGGACACCAATACCCCACATAGCATGGGAGCGAGAATGAACACGATTGCCAAGTATTCTGTCGGACGCTGTATGAAAACTAGAAGGCCGAGTTAATGCCAGGTTTCCATCCACCAAATGATACAATATATAATTTCTTAAACTAGATAACCAAACAAGTTAGAAGTTTAATAATGTTTGTACCTGAGCTGCTGGGCTTGTCTGAAGTAATAGATGCAATAGAAATACATTTTCAGGATCTCGTAAGTTTGACCGAGTCCGTACCAGGCTCTGAAATCTCTCCTGTTCACTTCTGTTGTAGGAAAAAGAAAAAAACCAAGATTTATGAAGGCTTCAAGTGAACAGGAAAATTTTTTGTTGTTGATGTGTTCCACACCAGCAATATCATGCTATCCATGGAAAAAGCTGTTGAGTAAACCTGAATTCCACATTCATGTTACTGATATGTATCATGTATTTACATACCTATAGCCTGTCTGTAGGCTTCAATGGCAGCTGAGGTATTCTTCATTTCGGTATATTCGTGGCCCATCAGGGTCCACGCTGAGAGGTAGTTGGGGTTCAACTTCAGGGCCCGTTGAAAGTACACAATGGCCTTTTCATGCTCTGACCTCAACGAATAGTAATTACCTTGTAAGGGGGAAAGAAAAGAGACAGAACTTTGAAAAATTTGTAGCTTCAAGACTTGTAAACAAACTTTGCTGTTTTTCACTGGTAATCTAGTATTTCCCACTGTGAGAATTCACAACACAAAAAAAACTCTCATTAGAGATGTTTAAATAATTATAAAAATTTTCTTACTTCTAAAAGACCAATATGAAAACTTAGATTAATACTGCAAAACTGTCATAGCAGACATAGCCTAATTTGCATATAAGAATCGGGGTGGAAGTGGTTGTTATGATCGGACTAGGCTTATAACCAGCTGTTAACACAATTTTTGGTGAAAATATATTTATAAGCATCCTTACAAAATTATTGGTTTGTCAAACTTTAAGTTCAGTATGTTATATCTTAGCAATGAAACCAACTATGAAGACAAGCGCTGTTCTTCCAAAACACTGTTTACTTTCTTTCAAATTTTTCAAACTTCCGTATACCTTTAATAGACTTCAATGAATAGAAAACCCCACTGACCTATGACACAGCAAGTTTCCACTCTGTACTTGTCCACCTCACAGACTCTATGAGCCAGACGGCTTAATTCAGCTTTCATTTCCTGTTGAGCAACAGAAGGTCAAACATGAGATTGAAAACATGAAAAGAAAAAAAAAACCGTTCCCTAAATATTGATTTCATTTCTCTTTAAACAGTCACCAATTCTTACAACACCAGCCTTAAGATTCAACCATGGTTCTACTGGTGCGACAATTCTTCCCATGGAGAAAATCTATCACATGTTTACAATCAAATTGCAAATTTTCAGGAATGTTTCAGGATCTCACTGACTATTAGTATTCATAATGATGGCTACTCTACTTTACATTTGGATAACAAGTTCATTTCAAAAGCATATTCTTGTGATAAATGAGCTTCTTTTCCAAGGAACAGCTTCATGAATATTCAATGAGTGGTTCCCAGTGCTATTGACCTGCCGTGGCAGTCATAATAAGCTTTTGTGATTGACAACCAAACATAACATGAATATTCAAATATAGGGGTTAAAGGATAAGCCATGCTTATCCTTTAACCCCTATAAAAGCATGAAAAAAAAAATTGTTCTAAAAGCATGACAGTGCACTTATAAAATACTTACCTTAACATAAAGTAAATTGGAGTAAGTGTCCATGTTCTCCAGTCGATAAGGGTCGACCTTCTCCAGCTTAGCTAAGATCTCCACAGCTTCGTCCACAGCTGGCAGAAATATGACAAAATGACGGAAAAGTATAAAATAAACCAACCCGGAGAGCTTGTCTCATCTCAGAGACTATATTCTAAATAACAGTTATTCAACTCAAACAGAACCATGTCACTCTCTAACAAACTCAATCAGTGAATTTGCAACACTAGGTTAAAAGAGAAGACTATCTTTCAAACCAAATTCAAAAACATATCATTATCAATTGACAGATTTCACTTTTATTGGTGTGATTTTGAAAATAACCTTTAATAACAGACCTAACTTCTATTTGGCAATTGCTAGCAATTGAAAATGTAAGTAATCTCTCTCAAAATTTCTCAAATATCTTTATCACATTACACAAAGTTGATCGGCATCCATCAGAACTTTTTAAACAGAGGGAGGGGGGGGGGGACAGGGAGGAGGGGCAGTGAAGTCATCAAGGGTTCTCATGCGCATTATCGGATCAGCCGTCATGTGATTCAAGAGCGCGCTCACCTCTCAGGTTGTCGTGGGCTACGGCCATCTGTGAGATGATGTAAGTGTTCTCGCTGAGACCCGCATCGCACAGCTGGGTGTAGAGCTTCAGGGCATCCTCGTTCAACTGCAACTCCAGACAGGTGTGGGCGTAGAAGAACTGTCTCATCCAGTGGTTAGGAAGCTGAATGCTATTTAACTGGTTTCACGTAAACAATAACAAAAAGTGATAATTGATTTTATAAAATATGAAGATTCATAAATAAATGACAAATAATAGACGCCAATGTAGTCAACTTCCTAAATTTATATAAATATGACACTTTTCAAGTCAGCAGTTTTTAGAAACAACTATAGTCATCTCAAACGACCGAATGAAACTTTCAAAATTGGCCCCGATCATAAAACCAGTAGACTGGTAAGTTATTCTTGTTTTGACCCTGACAGACACTTGTATGTGACACACTGCAGTTTGAGGAAGAACTCCACAAGATTCTCCTATTAAGAATGTGCAAACATGCTCTGATGGCGATGACTTTTAATTAATCAGACAACCCAGTGTAGAGAATAAAAGAATAATCTAGGTTTTCTCACTTTCTCTCGATCTGTGATTAAAGAGGACAGCTCTTTCCACGTCCCCCAGTTTAGAGGATGACGATGTACGGAATCCAACAAGATCGGTTCTGCTTCTTTCAACAATTCCAACTTTTTTAAGACCACTCCGTAACTAAGAACGGAAGATAGAAAAAGAGATATGAAGGGATGAAACAATGAAAGTCAATCTAGGTTTCATAAATTGTGATGGAAATTATAGATTGTATTTACATCTTGACTAAATTCCCATAAATATGCTTATTTTTAGTTCATTTTACCGCTTACACATTACCAAACAAATGGTCTTTAGCAAAATTGATAGCCTGGGTTAAACAATAATATCCAATACTTGGGATACTTGATAAATATGCAGATTCAGCATTAACACATCATGTGTTATATTAACTTGTATTAAAATACATCGTTAATGCAGTATTACATCATGTCAACTTCGAAAAGAATTTCCAAAACCTTCTTAGTAATTTTCTATTCAGAGTAATACGACACAAATTTACATGTGTGGTTTCACCAAAATCCTATTTGTCCAAGTTGCAAGAGTTCAGAAAGGTAGGCAAGTTCCATAATTTGCAAATGTTATTGAGATGGATACTCACAGATAAAGACCAAACCCATCCAGTTTGTTATTGTTATGTCTGGCTTCTAGCTCGAGACGGAGTGCCTTGAGAGAACTGTTTTTGAAATTTTTGAAGTGCACAGGACTCATCATGTCTGTCATTTCGTCATACTTCCTCTTTTCGCCAGCCTGAAAAAGTCAGCAAAATAATTGAAAAAATTCTCAAAAAGTGCATTTTAACCTACTGCACGCAACACATACTCTTAATGTAAAAACTTTGATACTTCACAAATCATAAATGATTCCAGGCCAGCTGAAAGGAATATTATACTAATTTTATTTTTTAAGTTTGCAAATGGAGAAAGACAAGAGGTTTAGAGTTCACAATTTAGGTAGGTGTTAATTTCCTGCACCATTACATTAGGAAATAAACTACATTGAAATCGCATGTATGTGAAAGTGACGAGGTTTAATGTCAGGCTACAATACTACTACACAAAGCCATCCCTATCAGTCTATCCTGGCTGCTGCCTCAACTTCATGCCCCTTATATGTACAAACAGGTGCCTCTGCTGTGAAAGTGACGAGGTTTAATGTCAGGCTACAAGTATACTTCACAAAGCCATTTCTATCAGTCTATCCTTGCTGCTCTCCCAACTTCATGCCCCTTCAGGTACAGCACAACACAGTTGAGAAAATGTGGAAACTGTATAGTCTTTTTGAAAATGACGCAGACTTAATTCTTTAAACAAACAAAGCAGTGGGTCAATCCTTATCTTTACTTCAAATCCAACTTCAGGTTTAAACTATAGTAATCAAGCAGAAAATTTGCTCACAATTTGTTGAAAAATGTAAATATATATTTTTCTTTGCCACTCACCATATACTTGGCATATAGATGCAAGAAAGATACCTTGGGGCTTGTGCACTTTTCCGTGAAGAAAGCAGCTCTGTCATACTCTCGTAAATCAAAGTAAGTCTTAGCCATACAGAAGTTGTCAAAGTCTTCCATCTCCTGTGTAAGAGTAAATATAATGTCAAATGGACATTTATAAACATAAGTCTGAATCAAATGCATTGTATTCTATATTCTAAACACAGATGGGTCACTAGATAAACAGTAGAAACATATGAAGCCTTCAAGGTTATCAGCAATCGTTTAGTGTGGTCATAGAATACAGTATATTAACTGATGTGCTTAAACCTTCTTATTCAGGATATTCATAATATTGTGACAAGAGATCATGTTGGACAAGTAGCATAGTAAAGTGCATAAAACCTTTGTGGTGACCCCTATGGAACAGTACTTCTGTTGGGATGGGATGAAGTGATCAAAGGGTGTTTACAAGGAATAACTTATTTGATTTGTTGCAATTGGGCCGATGTTTTCTAGCACTCTAGCTTGGCAGACAATCTCTATTTTGGCATTTTAACTAAATGTATACACCCATAAGGTACCTAAAATATTATGATCTTGGTTTTATAATGATGTTCATCTTTGAAAATTGATTCATCTAATTAGCATTTAGCTTGAGGTACCAGATAAATATTATATTCATCAATTTCTTCAGATTTGTAAGAGATTAAAGAGCGTTTGGTCACCTCCTCTTGCATGCCTGAAATATTCTCATCTTCACAAGCGGATGGTTTAACATTCTTCAGAGTAAATGACAATTCAGCAAACCTGAATTGAACAGAAAATAGAAATTTATTGCAATCATTAGTATGGATTCAATTGAAGTTATTTATAGATAAATTAAATATGAGTATTTCAGTATATATACAACTTACAAGGGACTCATACTTATGTAGTCTTCTTTACGAAATTAATTTCAAAATATTCCAGAAAGTCTTAAACTTGCTGCTACTAGTCTAGGAACTGTATTTCTATACCACTTTTAGTTTTCTCAGACAGAATGAAAGAAGGGATATGAAACTTGTTAGAAACAATTTAACTATTCTCTCAAATGATATATTTATAATACAACACATTTGCAATAGATACATGGCACTGTTGAAAATCAACAAAAGTTTCAATATGAAGAATGTTAAAGTATATGCTTGTTTGAGCAAAATAATTTATGAAATATTTGTGGAGTATCAGTTAGACTTAAAGGAGCAGTAAACACTGAAAGCATATATAAAAATTGGACATCCCAAAATCCAGAATATTGAGCTCTATGGTCGGAACATTATTCAAGTTACTTTTAGTACTAGTAGCAGTACTTCTTTTTATATTTAACTGTCACATACAGTTTTAACACTTAAATTCTGCCAACTTGCTATTGATATTACTGCCAGATATAACACTTTTAACAAGTATATCATAAAGTTATCATACAATTTCGGGCCATGCTATCGTCTTTACCCCCCATAATTTTGTAACCCAAAGTTCGATTTCTCAGTGCAGTCCTTTATCACAATTAGTATACTGAGTATATGAAATGTTATACTGATACTGGCCTTGGAAGTGTTACCCTGTCAGGATAATTAATACACAGCCTTTACCACTGTTTCTTCCATGGTTAGGCCATAGCGATTACTGTGTTGTAGGAAAAGCGCGAACATTGAATTTTAAAAAATCTAGGGTATTACCACTTAGCACTCTGCATGAGGCCTCTTTCAGTACATTGTTTGAAGGCATCAATTAGGTCCCTCTTCATGTCCGATAAGTCTATAGTAAACTCTTTTTCATCCATGTTATCTTAATTTTCTCGACAAAAACTTGACTTGAGGATTTCGGGACCTCCGTTCAGCTATATTGATATATGTTGACCGTATTTCATAAACACTAATTTGCTATTATGTTAGTTGTATTACTGGCTATTTCTTTCCTATGGTGGCTGGTTGCTATGCAAGCCAGTCGATCTTCCTTTCTAAATTCTGATCTGAGTTTGATCATAACAGGTCTTCCATCGAAAGTCTCAAACGTCGTTTCTATTTGGCGAAAAGATAATATCAAGGCAAGTTTGAACTTTCGTTATTTCTTCTAAATTATGCCGGCAAAATTTATCAATATTGCTTAGGCCTAGGCTATTCATTATTTATAACTAACGTTAGGTTGTAAGGTTAGGCTTAGTACTAGCCCTACTGCCACTGGAAACATGACTAGCCTGCAGTTTAACAAGTTAGGCCTATGTGGCCAAGTATAGCATAACACCTAAATTAGGCCTGACTGGAAAGACCAGATAGCTAACTGTAGTGCTAGGCTAGACAAGATATATAGGCTAACCTAGTAATGAGTATGACACTTGACAGTAGCCTAGGCCTACAGGCTACACATTTTCCTGTTGCACTATCTTGCAATGCTAGGCTAGTCTCGAAATGTTACTACTACTACTAGCCTAGTTGTTAGGCCCTACACTAGTAACATCAGTAAGAATAACATTTTAAGCAGGCCTTATAAGAGCATGAATGTTCATTTAATGGTTAGCAGTAATGACAATCTGTCTGAAGTTTCATTGTCTTATTAATATTATCCTCTAGCTAGCATAGACCAACATGATTTCATCGAGGTTTGATCAGATTATGCAAGAATAAGATAAATTATTCATTACAGATTTCACAAGTTAAACAGTTAGCCTCTGCCTACTCATTATTAAGCAAGAGAGATGCCCTCTTAAAATTCACCGAGGGCCAATGTGTTAAAGTTTGCTGCAAAATTCATGTAGGGAAAATATTTCACAAAAGTGCTACAGGAGAAATGCTCCTTCGTGTGACTGTATAAAGTTTAGTAATTTTTTATAAGGCTGTGTAGCCTGAAGGTCTACTTTAGATTAAATCCTGAGAGGCCTACAAACAAGTTAGCCAAGGTGACAACTTCACATTTAAGAAAGGTGACTATAATATGCATCAGATTAGCTATTGTACATTTTCATAAGCCTATTAATACATAGGCCTATTATACACACTGAGAAAATTTATGGAATATATGAAATTATTGTTACTGTTCACAGCAGTATATATTGTCAATCCTGATAAACTGGAAAATTGAATTTTGAACCAGGGATTATCTTTTCATTTTTCAGATTTTCTGCAAAAGGTTCTTTGTACAGCAGCATGTAGTTATTTAGAAACAGTTCCAAGATGAATCAAGATTATCAGACAAGTGAGACTGAAACAGACGAAACACATAATTCTGAGGATGAAAGCATTCAACGGTAGGTAATAAGGCTTTGTGATGAATAAAAAAGTAATGAAAATAAGTACCCAACTTCTCCAAGTTACTCTGGTAATCTGAAACCATTCCTTAGTAACAAGTTTAACAAAGTTACATTTTGTGCCAAATAAGAACAAAAACAACAACAAAAGTTGGATGTGTAGTCACATGACTTGATTTGGATCGGAGCAGTGGCTATGCTTAGCCTGAAGTGGATACCTTTGTAAGCCTTCTTAGGTTTACACTATTAATAAATCTATGTACTTGTAGAAGAAGTTTCATTGGTAACAGTGATTAGGAAAATTATAAGCTAAACTAGAGTCAATTGTTTTCCATTCCTGCCTTAGTCATACAATGACATGAAATATACCACCTTTTCAAGAATTTTAGAAAGAAATAACCACTTCACCAGACATGATTAAGTGTTCAATAAGCTATTCTTTCTTTACCTTGCAAAAGGGAAACATTATTTTTTTCACTTTTATATATGTTTTTTTTTAGTTAGATTTTGAGGAAGAGCAAGGTAGGTGCGGAAGATTTGTAAATTAAAAAAAAACTGACAAGTTCTAACGATGACAAATTATTTTCACCCTGTTTTTCAGAGGGTATTCAAACGAAGATGTATTAAAATTGATCAGAGCTGCCAAGGCTTTAGGTGCTATATCAATCGATTTAAGTCAGAAGAATTTGGCTAAATTGCCGCAAGAACTCTACAGTTTACAAGAAATTGAGGTAAGTTTATAGTCAAGTAGCTAAAAGTGATAGAGGGAGATCATACCAGTTTATCAAGTTACCTGTTTGGGAGTTACAATGCAATCTGTCGTCTGCCAGACAATCTCAAAAGCTGGTTTTGGTTGTCCGATCAGAAATCTGGTAGTCTCAGCAACCATTAAAAATTTGCCCTGTAAACACAGCAATTCCTCCCTTCTAACAGTGACCTATAATCAATGCAGAATAGACACTTAAACGACTCTTTGATGAGATATTATACGTTTGTTACGCAGGAAAAGTGTTAATTGGCCTGAAGTTGTATGGAAGTTTTGCATGCATGGCAGTGTACGTACAATAGTCAAAGAGGGTTGACAAAATGTGAATGGCAGTCTGGAGGGTGCAAAATCTGCCAAGATTGTTAGCCTGTGATTCGTTTATGTATCTTTTGATGGTTAAAAGTCGAAGCTGGTTATTTCATCTGGAATGTTAAGGTAAAAGTATTCCCTCTATTTTACAATGAAATTCTTTTTGTGATATAACACTCCTGTACTGATTGAGTTGTCTTATTTTTCCCTTTTTTCAGTATTTGTATCTGGAGGGCAATTTGCTGGACTCTGTACCTGATGAAGTATTTGAAAAACTTCCTAACCTGATATGGTTAGACCTCAGATACAACCAAATAAAGGTGCTGCCTATAACATGTGCAAAACATAGGTAATTACAAATGAATTAGATTTGTAAATACTGCCATCAAAATGTATAGTACTACATGTATGTATACTAGGAAAGTATGGTTTTCAAAACCAGCAGTCTTGAAATGATAAACTTAATGTTCTCGTCTATAATCAGAAGTTCCCTTTACTAAGGATCATTTCTTACACCGCTTCAATTTACAGATTTTTGAGAACTCTTCTTCTGGAAGGCAACTTGCTCACAGAGCTCCCTCCTGAACTAGGTATGTTGTAAGATAGACACTTGGCAATGCTTAAATAACTGATTGTGTCGTTGAAAGTGTTGTAACTATGCATTCGAGTACATGGCCATCAGATACATATTTTATATTATGGGTTTATATTTAATAAACAGATGTGTAATACCTTGAGAAGTAATTTTCTGCCACAAAAAAACATTACATTTTAAACCTACACTCATACGAAATATACCTATTAAGCCTAGCCTAATTTGCAGGGCTAGAGTTGTTATTATTATCATCATATTGTTGATCATCTAGTTGAACCCAGTATCTTCCAAAAGGTAAACAGGAACTAGCTTCTGTAGCAACCATCAAGAAAATTTATTAAATTTGGTGGGATTTACAGGAGGATTTCATATTTTGTTAGGCAAAATTTGCAATAAGCTGTCCTTCTTCAATAATGATAAAAAGAATCATCATTGATATAAATCAAGGGACAAATATAACCTGACATGTTACACATGGATGCTTGCTTGTAATTTCAAACAATTTATTTCCCTTGCTTGAGCTTAACACAAGCTGGTCTTTAACTGGTATCTCTTCAATCTTCTGAAAATACCTCACATTATATTATATTTTCAGAGTGATGAAACATTTTCCTTTTTTCTGTCTTCAATATAAGGCCTTGTGAAGACTCTAACCGGATTAAACCTACGAGGTAATCCGCTGGAATTTCCACCACAAAGGATCCTGGAGAAAGGTATTAAGGAAATTATGAGATACCTGAGAGATGCTCTGACCATCAAAGACCAAAAACTAAAACACACTGGTGAGCAATTTTGTCTTTATTTCAATATCTACAGTATCAAGAAGCAATTGTGAGGTTTATACATCGCATAAAATGGTAAGGAAATATCTGGCAAAACAGTATACTCATTCCCAGTCGGTAGGCGAATCCACCACTGCCTGCATCTGTAGGTGAGGAATTACGATTTGTTAACAATTACAATACTTCTTAAAGATTAAATAAATATGAATATTAATATCTTAACAAAAGAATATATTCATTTTATTTTCCACTTTTTTGAAAAAAAAAAGAACTTCGAATCGAGGACCTGAATCTGGAAGACTCTACCACAGCTTCTTCAGAGAGTGATTCAGAGTATGGCCCACACCGTCTCCTTGACGACCAAGATCAAAACCAGGCTTTCATCTCACCTAGCAGGCAGTCCATGTTTTCTACCACCAGCGGTGCGTCGGACCTAGAATTCCCCAGACCCAAGTCAGTCTCGTTGCACAAGCACATGACTTACGAGGAGTATCGGCAGCTGCAGTACGAGAAATTCAAGAGAGCTGGTGCTCTCGGTGTGTTAGGAAAAGACAGGTATCTAACTATGTTAACAAATGTTTATCTGTGTGTTTAGATGGAGGACGATGGTTAGTTATTGCCCAATGCAAACTTCATTTTCAAAGATCAAATAGTCGTAGGTTTGAATTTCTTGGTCTGGGATACTTTCGAATCCGTTTTGCATATTGAAATGTAATATTTTGTAAAAAGAGCGATATCAATTTTGTAGTTTACCTTTGCAAATGTTTGGCTATTTTGATCAAGATGGTTGCCATGTCTAAGATCAATCTGTCTTGCTGATTTCCCTAGATTGTAAAGTGTAGGTTTTAAATCTTGTGTCAGAGAAAATTGGATATTTAAAATATTTAAAATAATATTTAAATATTTAAAATAACATAAAAATTTAAAATATTTAAAATGATATTTAAAATAACTGGAGAGCCTATTTCATGCTGATTCATTAGCTTTTTCAGCAGAAAATATAAAATAAAACAACAACTGACTATCTTAACCAAAGCAGTAGGGTTACAAATGTAAACAAACCCATGATCCATGCTTTCAAAGGAGAAGTTCAGTAGTGCTAAAGGGAGGATGCAAATCAAATAATGATGAATTGTGGGTGAAAAATTGTTCACTTTGTTTTTTGTTTTTCCATTACAGAAGGAAGAAAAAGAAGACAAAATCTAAGACTGCGAATCCTGTCTACATCGACCCAATGGAAGCAAGGTTTATGGAAGAGAGGAGGCTGGAAAAATTAAAGAAACTGAAAGAGAAACAAGCTTTGATGGAACAGAGGTTGAAGTAAGTCAGTCATTGAGGTCAAAGGTCACAAGGATATGTTGGTTAGGGGTCTGTTATTGAATCAATTATTATTTAAAATTTAAGCTGAAAGAGACAGAATAGAGCAGATGTTTAGTATTAGTTGGTTGTTAAGGTCATATATCAGATATATTAATTAGTTGTCTATCTGTAACAGGGGTTGTTTCAGTAAGCATGTCAAAGCAAATTAATTGCACAATGCTCAGAATCATCCTTTTAGAAGGTAATTACATCTGTTTTGAACTTTTTATAACCTTCTTAAACTTCATTTATGTTTCAGTCAAGTTTTTCAAAAGATGCATTTCTCTTTGCTGAAATGAAATTTTACATTTGATAACTTTTGAAGATCATATTAGTGACAATTCAATTGCGTCACTGGAAATATTTCTCCCAAGTCTGCGGCAAGCCGAAACCTTGTTAAATAAACCAAGAGTCCAAGATGAGAGCCGCTTTGAATGTCTTGTACGGTCATTCACCAGATGAAATACTTAAATCAATTAATGTAACCGTGATATCAACAAACAATAATCCATCATTCTGAACTGATAAACAATAAGGGTTTTGCTTTTTCAATCAAACCTGGAGTATTTACTTTGGGGGAATTACATTCGTACTGCATTCACCCACACAACTGGTAATCAGCAAGTAATGAACAATTCCATGATGGTTTCTGAGACATTTGTTTCCCTTGCCCGTTTGATCAGATGCAAGCCCAGACAAAAACATTGAAATTCCACCAAAACACAGTTCAGTATTGGAAATGAAAGATTAGTGAGATAATGACATGAAATGCAATCTTGGGATTTTGGTGTAACATTGTGCTTCTGAAAAGCTTAAATGACTTTGAACTATAAGTGCTAGCCAGCTGTACGTAGGGTAAAAAACAATGTTCTAAAGAAGCACCCACTACATTGCTTACATGTGTATTGTTCTGCTTAAGGTAGCGAAAAAGACTCACTATCTCGGGCAAAAATTTTGCATTTTGTCTCCTTTCAGAGACCAAAAGCTCTTGGAAGACTGGAGAGATGAAACTAAGGAGATGCAGAGAAAACATTACATAAGAGCTGTGAGGCAAGGCAAAACAGGTGAGTGGAATGTAGCCATCCGTCCAGTTGGAAGAAGATTTTATGAGTGAAGATAAATTTGATACTAATGCTGTGACTCTCTCCTTCTCTTTTTTCAAAGTGTTTTATTTTCTACATTTCTTTTTGTAGTTCCGATTTGTTTTTCTTGATTAAGTTGACAAGAACATATTGTACAAATGATGAGACTTTAAAGGAGTATCTATACGTTGACCATGAAATTTTACAATTCGGGGCTGAAATGTTGAAGTCTCTTCCTATACAATATTATACCATGATGAGACTTTAAAGGAGTATCTATATGTTGACCATGAAACTTTACAATTCGGGGCTGAAATTTAGAAGTCTCTTCTATACAATATTATACCATGATGAGACTTTGAAGGAGTATCTATATGTTGACCATGAAACTTTACAATTCGGGGCTGATATTGAGAAGTCTCTTCTATACAATATTATACCATGATGAGACTTGAAAGGAGTATCTATATGTTAACCATGAAACTTTATTATTCAGGACTGAAATTTATAAGTCTCTTCTATACCACAATGCAATATCATTCCGCTTCTTCAAATTGAAAATATGCATTATTTTTAAGCTACCCCAACAATGGAATGTGGACATCTGGTCAATAGTAGGGATGAGGTGGGTTGGCGATAATGTGGGCCATCACATTTAGTGGCCGGAATGTTCGGGCAGAATTGGTCATGAATAAAGAGGGGGTGCTTCACTGCTGAAGCAAGGCAAGCAGTGGTTAACAAATCATTGACCCATGTTACTTGTTTCTGGTGTACTGATAGACTCTTTATGTGTTTAATATCTCCTGTCAAACAGTGATCAACTTTCTTTAAGCCGCTTATATGGATTGTAATCAAGCAGTTACTCTCTCTTAAGACTAAGTAATCGATTAACATGTCCAGGGCAACATGAATAAAGATTTTGAATTTGTCAATCTTGTGCTTTCCACGGATCTGAGTCACTTCTCTTTCCTCCATCCCAGATTTCACGGATCCAATGAAGTTTCCATACGATGTCAATGGTGATTACTTGCAGATTATGAGCAAGGAGGAGAGGATTAAGGTATGTTGTAAATTTGCTCTTTTCATACAGTTTCATAGGAAGCAGTTATTTTATTAGATCATTTCCACTGAAATGCATCTTTATGTTCCACATGTAGTTTCAACCCCCTACCTCCCTTCCCCTCCCACCTAATTAATTCATGTCATATTTGGTCAGTATTGTAATGAAGATGTTTCAATAGCAAACATGTTTCAGCTGAAATCAAGCAAGGTAGGGGAATAGTGAATTGATGAGAAAAAAAATTCTGGCTGGGAAAATGATCATGAAATATAAAAACGAATGCAATTATTATTTACTGCCGTTAAGATTTTAATGTAAAGTGATTGATCTGTTACTACTAATCATTTGCAAGTCAATAACTTTTTGTTTGTTTTGTTTTTTGAGATCATCGTATGAAGCAGCACATTAGAAACCAGTATGGTCAGAAATAGTTTAAATAGCAAATTTAGTTTCATCGAATGATTATGTTACCATTTTATTAAATTACTCTATTTTGCAGAAGGAACTCTCAGATAAACTGGAAAGGGAAAGGAAAACAAAACCAGGCTCAAGACAGAAGTCAGACAAAGCAAAGTATGTAAAACTTCCTACATTATGATAAAAAAAATGTAGAAAGATGCTCATCACAAAAACAGAAAAATACAAAGCTGATTTTTGGGGATATTGTATTCATCCCCAATGACATGGAATTTCTTAAAGGCTTTCTTACCATTCCTCCCCACTGAAGTAAAGCTCTCCTGTCAATGTGTTGTTTCTTGAATTTTCCCACAATTTCCCCATGGGAAGGGGCTCGACCAGGATTAAACAATCCGCACATCTGGTTGTACAACTTTATTGAAAACCTTAGCGATAGAGTTGGTAGCTTTTTGAGACATTCGGTCATCTCAGGCAATGGTATATCATTACAAATCAGCTGTAGAAAAACTACAAGTACATAAGAATCTTACATAAGAATCTGTAAAGTTCTGCAAGAAATGTCCCCGGACAGTATATTCTGTACACTAACTTAATTATGCAGCTGAAAATGACATGAAATCTTACCTATATAGTGTCAGTTTACACAGTGTCGTTCAAAACAAATTTTGCAATGGAAAAACTGACTTGAGAATTGCATAGAAAATTTGAAAGATGAGAGAAATTTGGGAAAACCAGAATTAAAAACAGTGGCAAAGGAATAATAGTCATGTTTTCTATTGACAAAGGGGGTTATCCAGCTTTTAGTTGGTGGTGATATTCTTGTGAGCAATGGGGAATGAGGGGGGGGGGGGAGGGAGGATGAGGTGCAAGTCACTAGCCATGGTAGCTTACATAGCCTGGGAGCCATGGATCACATCGCAAATACTATTTCTTTTTTGGTATTAAAATAAGAACTAAATAAATTTTGAACTTGTAATATTAGAAAAACTACAATGAAACCAATTATTTTTTTGTATCCTTGGTAATATTCTCTAAGTATTCACCCACTGTGATCACTGAGAGTGAATTCTTCAACTATTTCATTACTTTTTAGTTTACAACAACACAAGTGCCAGCTGTGTACTGGATGTTTTCCTCTCTCAAATGACCTTTGACATAGTATCATTTAGTAGTGTTGTTACCGTTAATTCATGAGATTGCTGTCTTTTGTAGGTTAGAGAGAGACAGACAGTTGATGGAGAAGATTAAGCAACATACTCAGAGGGTGCAAGAAAGAAAGAACAGACCCAAAGGCAACCCACAGGAGCAAATGGAAGCTGCCAAGAGAGACCTAGATCTGGTAAGGAACTAAGGATATACTCCACTGCCATCAATCACTATTGATAAATCGATACAACCGGCATGTTTCTGGTTTTAGTCGTTTCGCAAACTTTGTGTTTTTCATGAATCAATAACTGTAACTGAGCCAACATTACGTTGTCTGCACATTCGTGCGTGTGAGATCTTCATAATAGTTCTTATACCGTGCATGCTGTACGGTTTCAGTCTATTGCCAGTCATTTTTTATTCCTTACCGAAGGCCGAAGGAATCTATGCGATGACATTTTGCTTCGATTGTTTCAAGTTTCAGAATGTTCAAATAGGAGGATATAGGAGAGGGAAGGATATAAGAGAGGGAACAGCTTAAGCATTCACTGTTACATCAGCTACTGTACATTCTTTTCAGCTCATAAAGCCTTTAGTTCACTGTGTTCTTCACGTCTGTTCCAAACTTTCTTGAAAGAAGAGGTGCTTCAGGGCTCTTGATTTGAATAAACACTTAGCAACACTTGTCATGAATGTTGTACGTTTCATCAAGCCGTCTGATTGTAGCTTGTTCCAAACCTTGTGAAAGGATGAAGCAAACAGCTAATTCTGGAAAAGTGTCTCTAAAATCACATGTAACTCTGACAACAGCCATAAAATTATAAATCTTCCTTCTTAAATACTAAACCATATCATTGCATTATATGCTACACTGGTCATACTAATCTTGTCCTTCTCAAAACTCAGTTTGAGAAAGAAGAAGAAGAAATATTCAGTTTCAGTTTCATCTCATTTTCATTTCACTTGATCTTTTCCAGCTTCCAAATCCTGTTGCCTTTTCGTACATTTCCCGATACTTGTAAAATAGTAATTTTGGTAATCCATCATACACTTGCTTATTGCACTTTGCTGTGAATCTGTTTTTTTCTTATTGCTTTTTCATAAATAAAATTCTTATTACAATTATTAGTGTGAACTGAAAAAAAGGCTTGCAGTGATTTGAAAGGTAACTGGTAGGGGGTTTATTTTTCATTTTAATTAGCCTCCTACAGCAACCCTTTGAAGCGTCAATTCATGTCCCTTCTACCCTCAATGATGCTAGAAAACCTTGACAGAAAACAAACAAGAAAACAACTTATTGTTAACCTTTGGTTCACAATTTCTCACAAGATCTATCATTGTCCTTGTGTGTATCGTGATTGAAAGTTGTTGGAACAATAACGTTGTAGATAAACAATATTTTTTTAAATTCTCTCTTCTTCAACAAAAGCGTAACATTAAAATTATTCTTTGCAATAAAAGGACACTTAAAGTTTGGATTACTTGAAGTGAAAAAGTCATAGAAATAGTGTTTGTGTTTCTATCCTTTTGTGACAAATTTTCACCTGATTGGTTTTACATTGTGTGGCATTTTACTGCATCCTTCTACCTTCGGCTTGCTGTAAAATGAAATGAAAACCTTGCCTGCAGTGTATAATAGTAGTCTATAATTTCTTCTTGGCACTAAAATCTTGAAAACACTCAGGCTTATCATCAATTCATCATCATCTTCTATATTGTTTTTTTTTAACTTGTCAATATTTCCCGCAGGCCAATAAATTACAGGGACAGGTGAGCGATCGGAGACGAGATTTGGAATATCGATTCAGGGCATTCACAGGAGACGCTTCACCCGTACCTTGAGGTCATCGCAAAACCTTCGACTTCTAATTATCGGCGATGCAAATCCGAAAGGACTTGACAGGAGGGATGAAAGCTTTCCCCAAAAATGATTCATTTACTGCATAAAAAACAGTATTCTGAAGGAAGCAGTAACTGCTGGTGGATATGAAGACCTGCCCTATTTGCATATTATACAGAGAGGGTTTATGTTTGAGGGGCAGTGTTTTTTGCCATATTTCACATTATTTTCATGTTTATAAGTTGAAAGTTATGCACCAGTTATATCACTTGTATAAATGTACCTGTCTGCAGGAGATAAAAATATATTCCGTCCATTTATGCAAGGCCGTAGCCATCCTGTTATTTATGCATAGAATTTATCTACATCTCAAGATGCAGGTTCCTTTTAGCATTCAAGTAAATCTAACATATACCACTTCTTTCCAACCATATCGATCATGTGTCACACAGTGACTTTGCTTTGAATGGAATGACAGTGTCACAAATCATAGAGAATACTACACCCCTCTAAATTCTACCGAAGAACCACTATTCAAGCTTAACATTGTCATGCAACCCTAACACAAATTCAATGATAAAAATACATCATTATTTATTTCACCATTCTGTTAAATAAGATTAAATTATATGGTTTTGCCCTTCAGATCTTTAAACACCAAAAAATTGACATCAATACTATCGCTCTCCTCGTCATTAATAAATTTTCGAAGTTTCAAAATATTATTTAGATTTCTGCTGTTCTTTGTGTTAAAGTCAATTTGAATGCTGCATATTATTGAAAATGAAAGAGAAAGCAGTTTGAGTTTTAGTATTTATTTATCTTGAATTTATTTTTATGGGCATAATCTACATGTTCGTTAGTTTCTTCATTGACATGGAGAATTTCTTTATTTTTTTTAGGATCAAAACGTCAGGCCAACTTACTTTTACACATTTTTTTTTTTTTTTATTTGATTTGATTAACTCTGGAGGGGCTGATATAAAAGCTATGCATTGATATAATTATTACATAATATATTAATGCAAAATTGATGTGCTTTGATGTTCTTACATCATGTTACAAGTCTCTACTCTGTTTCTTTAGCAATCATTTTCATTTTAAAAACACTGTTTAACGATTACACTTTCTCTTCATGAAGTTGGAAGCTAGATCAGCAGACAAGGTTTTTTACCACGTCAGAAAACATGTTGGCAAATTTAGCATAAACTGAAAACTTCCAGAGAAAAGTATTTTAATAGCTGAAAACCTCTGTAATAGCTCTGATTCTAGATAGTCATATTGGATAGATTTATTCGTTGTTAGAATAAAACATCCCTAAAAGGGCATTATTATAACATTGGTATCACTTTTTATATTTCTTTGTTGTTATGTTTAGTAAATGAACCTCATTTGCATGTAAGACAGAGCTTCAAGGATTACTGTTACTTAAAAAAGTAGTGACATTAAATCTTACAAATTGCCTGTAAGACTATACCAACCACCCCGCATTCTTTCACAAACCACAAGTTGCTACAGCAAACTGGTATACAGCTTGTAGCAATAATCTTATTGGTTCACTTTTGATATGGACACAATACCAGTTTACCATTCAATGCTGTGTACATCTGCAGCTTTCCCTTGTTGATCTGCTCCCAAAACTGATATTACTCAAAATGTCTAGGTCCTGTCTTCAAAACCTCTACACAGTCCCATAGGGACTGCATAGGGTGACACACATAAAACGTATCACTGTTCTTAGCTACATTCAGGGATGAGCTTCTTCCGCAAAGTTATCGGAATCCTGTGATTTGCTTTCTTTAGCCTCTGCCATTTCACAGCAACCATTTTCGTGATTTTTCTTGGGCAGCATAGATTATTAATTACAAGAAGGAAATAAAAAATATATATAAAAGAAACAGTCATTAAAAAATAGAAGACCTTTTTCACTAATATGGTGTTTATTACTAATTGTGTATTGACATCAAGTGTAAGACAGTTCAGTTTCTGGCGTAGTAGGTCATTTGATATGTAAATGAAAACCTGAATAATTTTACTGGTTATCTGAAGTATAAGGCCAAATATAAGGAATGGTGTGCCTCACTTTCATAGTTTGCCATTATTATACCACCTTGAGCTCAGAATACTTTGATAAAACCATTTTATCACCTCCTTCTGTATTTACATTTTAATCAATCCTTTTGTCACCCTTTTCTTTTCCAATTTAAGAGATGTGTTTGAAATGGAAAGAAACACATTGAGTAGTTTTACGAACATGTTTTGACTTCCAAACAGCTCTCAATAAAATTCAGTGGTTTGGAAGCAATAGTGATGACCCATAAGTGATGATTCTGGAATGATGCATAATTATGGTTAGCAAAGACTATAAAACTCAAGCACCTCCGGCTCCTTAGAAAACTTAATACATTCATATCTAAAGTGGTTCTTTATCAAGTCTAAAGTCAATAGCTCTTTCACTGGGTATTCACAATGAGGATGCTTTTCTGATCATTGACATGTAGATCACTGAAAACTTAAACGTTTCTCTTATCCTGTCAAGAACCAAGCATCAAATGTTGCCAAACCAAAGTTGCATTTTTAAACTTAAGAAAGTCTTAAGTGGATTGAAGTTAATAGCAAAGAAAAGGCACAGCAAAAAAAGCCCATCTACAAAAAAAAAAAGAAAAAAAAAAAGTTTATCACAAGAGTAAATTTGAAAGGTATCATACAAAGATAAAAAAAAAACAGAAATCCTATGTAAATCACTACCGAATGGCAGCAGTTTATAGCGTTTAAAATCAAAATCAAGAAAATCATTGTGAAAGAATTGCATGATGAGGCCATGGAAGACTTTCATACAGAGGTATCCACTTGCCAAACAAAATGTAAACATGTTATAATGTGAGCACATTTCTCACGAGACTCACCACCATTAATGACTAATATCCATGGAAACAAATATTTAATATTAATGTTATGGTGAGATTTGATATTAATGTTATTATTTACATCCAAGTTACCCAACTATGGGAACATTTTCTGTAATGTTCTTTGAAGCTACTGCAAGAATGTACATTTGAAGAGGTGACTTTAAAGTCTTAACCTTTGTGGTCCAGCCACTTTCACAGACAAATTGTTAGTGCTTTTCAAAACATTTTTCTCCAAATGTAACAAGGTATTAAATGGCCCAATGAAGATCTCACCAAAGTTACTATATATGTACCTCTCGAAGCTATCGTTTGGTAGAGAATATTTCAACAGGAAACTGTTATTTATTTATCCTATGGCAGTGGTTGCATGGAGTCATTATTCTGCTTTATCCACCCATATGAAACCATAACATCTGCTAGGAGTCATGGATTATATCCTTTATAAGTTTTCTTTGATTTCAAACTCGTTGTGCTTAGTCTGGTGTAACTTTTATTTTGATAACCTCTCTTCCACGGACAATGGTAACATTGATCGGTTTGGATGCATGCACAACTCTATAGACATCTTCGGCGGATTTGATTGGTCTACTATCCATGTGTGTGATGACATCACCAGCTTTTACACCCGACCTTGAAGAAAAGAATAAGTTGTTGATGCTATTAGAAAAATTCAGGCACAAGTCTTAAAAAACAATTGTATAATCACAGCAGAGTGGATCTGCTTTCATGTAGATGCCTTTTTGGGAACATGAGAAATTGAATTGACCTTTTGGAAATTAGAGACTACAAACAATAAAATGTACTTTGGCACAACTTTGTCAAATAAACCAAGGAGAAAATAATATTATATGTAGTACACCAGAGTTTGAACACACACAAGGAGTATGGATGTAGAGCTAATATTGAGGAAACTAAAAGTTTGCAAGCTCATTTATTATCTATAGCGTCTTTATATTTTATAGCATATTTGCTTCTCAAATCTTTTTATCCTTTTGATTTTACATCTAACTAACATTCAGAACTCCTTCTGTTTCCAAAGCATATTGAGAAGAGCTTCAATGATGATTCTTTGACCAAGAAGGCTGAGACACAAGACAGGATAACGCCATTTCCTGATTACAGAGCTTCACTCTCATTCTGCATAGTGAAGAACTAGAACTGTATTAGCCAAACCGATCATTACATCATACATAATACTTACATTTGAGCCGGGGAGCCAATCACAATCCTGTAAACCAAGACCCCATGAGTCACGTCGGGAAATTCTACTGCACGCTGTCGCAGGTCACTCAGGATGTGAGG
>KN892292.1:28106-39412 GCA_000934455.1 Apostichopus parvimensis
AATCACAATCCTGTAAACCAAGACCCCATGAGTCACGTCGGGAAATTCTACTGCACGCTGTCGCAGGTCACTCAGGATGTGAGGGGACAGGGTCAACATTGTGATGCCCAAATATCCTCTTTTTACACCTGCACTGAAATCTTTCGCAGGGCTTGATTTGGAACCAAAGAACTTGTCATACATCCCGGAGGAACCCTTTTCAGAGTCGCCTGGAAGACGGGAAGAATTATTTTACAGCGTGTGATTATCTTGCGGACGAAAGATATTCATTAGAAGCAGGTTTTGAAAAAGTAGCAGTGAACAGTCATGTTGACATCTTGTGCAACAAATGCTAATATATACATCTACAACATACCAACCTAACTACAGTACAGCTATATTTGAAGTATTCAAACCATCTAAAAATTACACATTACTATTCGAGTGATGTTCAAGCTGCTGTCAACAATACCATCAGAAAAACTGGTACTACAATAGTACAACTGAGCTATGAAGCAGTAGTTATGCAAAACACTTCATCAAACGCATGTGAATTCTAAATCTAAAAATGATAGTGCTAATATATTTTACAAATATTCTGTATACCTTTTTCGCTTAGTTGAAGGTTTCTAACCTTATCCAAGAAATCCTTGGCATAATCACTAGGTATGGCAAAGGAGATACCAGCTGTGACCATCATGGTATTGATTCCAATTGCTTCGCCATCTAGGTTCACCAATGGTCCTCCAGAATTTCCCACCTGTTCAAGCATCGAGATAAAGAAAATATATGCCTCAACAAGAAATACAACCTTTAGAAAGATCTTCATTAAAAAGTTATCACCAATGAAAGATTAAAACCCTACCTGTAAAAGCTTCAGAGGTCACCACCCATCCACTCCCTACCTCACAAGACCTCCCTTTCCCACTGCTCCCACCTCCCCTCCCCCCTCCCACCTCCTTCACAAGGAAATGTGATAACAGCACAAAAGTACCACTGATTCTATGAAGATTCTTATTAACAGGCAAACAAATCCATTTGAATTGAGTTACCGGTCTAGCTCTGGCTGACTTGATCAAATGAATAGCTACAGTACAAGTTAATTGCCTTCCATAAGGAATGGAAAGGAGCAAATAAGTTTATAACTTAAATGGGAATTGAACCAGTAATCTCTGTTTTACTAGCCCATTGCTCTGCCAACTGAGCTATCCAGCCCTAAGTTGGTGGCAATCCCTATATGCAGTAGCCATTTCTTTTCTAGGGGGCACCAATCAGTAGCCACAGTAAAGTACCTTGCATACAGCATGTATCCAAGGATCACACCCCAATTCCATTCAACTTAAAACGCAGCGGTGGAAGGGATTTCAAGATAATTTCAACTTTTCAAAGTATAGTAAATGAACAATGTAAAACTTGCCATAAATGTCTTTACTCTTTTCCAATGCTTCTAATTTCCCAATCAGTTTTATCCATTGTTCATATAGTTTGTATTAAAATATTTCTTCCATAAGAACTATTTCAACTATTTACGCATATATGTGTATACTAGTATATATGTAAAAGATGCCTGTAAAATACTCTGTATAAATAGTTAAACAAGGAGTGTTGGAAATGCACTCCTCATAGATTATGTTAAGTAAAGGCAATACAAGAGACAGTACCTATTACTGCATGAGACATTCCCATCTGAACCCATTATTTCAGTTCAAAATATTACTTTTTCAGATGCACTTTAGTAGCCCTTAGTTTTCTCCAAATAATTGTTTTTGTATGGTTAATTAAAACAATGAGAATTTAAAGAAGAAAAAAAAACTCCTTCAGAAACTTACATTAATGGCAGCATCAGTCTGAATATAATTAATATTTTTATTTAATCCAAGCTCCTTGCTAGTTCTGTTCACAGTGCTCACTATCCCAGCTGTAATTGTGTCGCTCAAGGCCAAAGGGCTTCCCATAGCAATCACCCATTCACCGGGGCGCAATTTGCCAGACTTGCCCATTCTCAGGGTGGGTAGCTTGTCCTGTTTGAGAAATGAAGATATATATTTACCAATTGTGATATCAAAACTTTACCTTTAACAGACCTGTCAACCTGTTTGACCCCAAAATAGGGAGAATACCATTTTTCAGGGCCAAAAAATAGGGAGATCAAGGGGAAAATAGGGAGGTTGGTAATTTTCAAAAATAATGATATAAATACTCCTAAATAAGTATAGTCTACTTATGCAATACAATGAGAGAATCATCCAATCAGTGTTTCTTGTTGTAGTTTACAGCAGCTTGCTTCGCTTTCTACAGGGTTTCTTTAGTAGGCTTCCATTTGAAACAGGTAACAGTGGACTCTGGGTACTGACTTCATGGCTAGTATGCTAGATAGAGTCCCATCAAGCTTGAGACTTGACCGACTGTCTGTTGTTCTTGCGAACTACACTAAATAGCCTTTCCTGTTCAGCATTGTTCAGAATTACTAAGCATAGGACTAATTGTTGGCTATTTTCAGAAATATCGAAAGTGATGAAACATTAAAAAACCGGGAGAATAGAATTTGAAACCGGGAGGCGGGGAGATTCGGGTAAAAACCGGGAGTCTCCCGGTAAAACCGGGACCCATCCCTAGACCACTTTAATAGGGCTACCGAGAGAGGAAAGCATAGTAACTAGAACTCCAAATAACTCTTACAGTAGTACCATCCACAAGTATGTGTCAGGAATAATCATTTATCAAGGGTCCAAATCTGATTGGGTAGCACTATTATCTTCAAATACTTACTGCCGTGTAGACCTTGATAGCAGCAAGGTCAGAAACAGAGTCTATTGCTATGACGTCTCCTTTAACCATACGTCCATCGTACAGCTTCACCATTACTTCCTGATTACGAACCATCTTGTTCGCAACTACGTGAGCATTTGTGAGTATTAAGCCATCAGCTGATACAATGAAACCAGAACCATTAGCTATTGGCACTTTGTCTCTTCTCAGAGGAATTCTGTAACAAAAGAGGATGGGTGTAAATAGATGACTCTGAAACAAAGCAGTACTAATGAAACCATTTGAAACAAAGTTTGCCGGTATCAAAAACAATTTAATTCTTGTGGGTATCCCTACAAAAAGCTCAAAATGACAAACAAAATACCCTTTTAAGTTTTTACAGAAAACTTTGGTATTCATGCAAATTGCACATGTATTAATTTGCAACTGTCTAGGCCTACAACTAATCGTGTGTGAAATCAGTTGGGTACCCTAACTTGCAGTCACATAATCAACAGAACTGAAGGCAAGATGGTGCTACCTCCTTATAATTTTGTTTTTGGTGACAATACTGAACAAACCTTCCATGGATTTCAATGTACACTACAGCAGGCACTGCCACTTCCACTGCATCTGCTATAAAGTTAAATCGTTTTGATCTTGGTGGAACATATCCGATCCCTTCATGTCCCTCTACGACTTCTGCTGCTTTCACTGCTGGAAGCAATCCACGATTCACATTGCTGCTACCACTTTCGTCACTTCTTTCCAATGCTGCTCTTTCTGCAGCAATTTTTCTCCTCTTTTTGTCCCTTCTTGGTTCCCAACTTGTTCCTGCATGTTGCAATTGACTCCAGTACGGTGAAGTTACTCCAAGTAACACAAACAGAGCTACAAACTTTCCAATAGTTTTATAAAAAACGAGTTGATTTTTTCTAGCTTGATCCTGCGATATATTCCTCACTATGAAATTTTGCGGACAAACTATACACTTCTGGCTTCCTTTGAGTAGAAAAGAAGCAGACGAAGGCCTACTTATGGAACGAGCGAAGAAAAACAATCCTCTCATGGGCGCTGCCATTTTGCAATTTTGCAAGGCACGTACAAACTTATAAAAACTATAAAGGGTAGATTTATTATGTTTGTAAAGATTGCTGTTAAATATAACATAAAATCAAAAATTAAAATATTTTAAATATTTTCAACATTACTTTTGAAGGTATCATAATTTTAATGAAAATATGACTGGAAAAGTCAAACATTTTAAAAGTATGATCTAATTTTGTCGTCTGCATGGAGGCTACGTAGTGTACTGTGTAGGCAAGAGAAATAACAAGTACACAACCCTGCCACACTGACCAGGCCGAATAATACCTGGACCATTCTACGAAACTTACAAGTAAGGAAAGGTGACGATTCAGTAAGTTAGTCTATCAAGTTACAGCCAAAATAGCAAGAACCGTGGTATTATTTGCCTCATTAACTATAAACATACAGTAGGTCAAACCTACTGTAGTGTGGACTAGGCTTAGTAAGTTTCTAGGCCGGTTACGAAATAGCGTCAAAGACCTAACAGTTACTGTTAGTGTTAGTACTGTTAGTGTTAGGCTTAATATTTGAGTATTGTTTAACATTAAATTAGTGTTCTCAACAACATTGCAATTGGTAGGCTAGGTTAAGAATGTTGATATGAATACAATTTATTTAGTTCTTTCATGGTTTCTTTACAATTCAATACAAAGTAAAGAAAATTATAGAAACTGTTTTGGAAAATTAATTTTCTAATTACTAATTAGGCCTAGTACTACTTAGTGCATGCAGATATGTCTGATGGGCTTGAAAAGAGCACACTTCCCAAAATAACAATATGATGTCACTTAGTAGTAGTACTAGTAGTAGTAGCACGGACACTTCGAAGTTCGGACACCTAAGCCTTAAAACACCCCAAAACTATATCTTCTGGTATAAATCACCTGAAAATATACTTGATATGGTGGGAAAAGTGTGTTATATTACGATACACGGCCAAACTTTCTTTCCTGCAAACTGTTTTCACGTTGTATTCCAAGAAGATTCTTCGTAATTGTGGAACTGGTATTTCTTTGCTAGAGTATTGCAAAGTTCGGACACCCGGCCCACAGGGTGGGGCTGTTGATAAAATTGGTGGCGCAGTTGCTCTTTCAGTAATTATAACAGACTTCATAGATCTCCGTCATTTTATTGACAAATATGGAAGTACTTACTTGCACACGGGTCATTTTGGAGAGAAAATAACTGTAGCTTTGTAGTTTTTCGTGAAATTGGCTGTTGCTATAGGTTGTCATGGTGAAATCGTGTATTTCTTAGGGGTGTCTGAACTTCGCAGTGTTCCGAACTTCGCAATACTGACTATACTAGTACTAGAAGTAGTAGTAGTAGTAGTAGTAAGGGAACAAGATGGCAGAATTGATAAGTAATTTCAAACACAATGACAGTTTGATTTTGAATGAAACATCTTTTTACAATACTCGACAGGCTTATGAATGCTTTTAACTTGTTTTCATCAGGTGAGAGTTTCAAATTCACATTTCTTTTCCTTTCTTTCAGCAATGGCTTCTGAAGAATTTGTGTTTTCTGTGGTTTACTTCCTTCTCACAATGTGCCTTCTTTTTACACCAACTGAATTCCGAGCAGCTGGTCTCACTATAGAAAATATCCTGTCTTCCTGGCTGGGAAGTGAAGACATGCATTTGATATATTATCATATTAAGAAGACTTCTGCCAATGTTGTTATTCATTCAGCACTACCATTGGGTAATTCATTATCTGAGCCTTAGCATAGCTGTGAAACCTTTTCAAAATTTTACTCTTTACTTATTAAGTTAGTAGGCTGGGCTTACAATATTCTTGTAGTTTGTATCTGCTGACATAACAGTTAGTATTTTGATGCCATGCTTTGCATGCAGAGATTTTTCTAGGTCAAAGTAAGGTAGAGTTAGGAATGGCTGTAGGAATCTGAATTCTTGCTTATTTTGAAATTGAAATTTGCAACTCTTGCAGTCTGAGCAATTGATGGAAATAGTACTCTACATCTGAGCGGTAAGATTCATTGCTACTGACCACAATCCATAAAGTACACATCAGTTGTCATTTAGATAAACTAACATGCACCAAAGTTTGTCTGAAGCGAATGATTCATACAGTTCTTTGTTGCAATGACCATGAGCACTTTCTGTTTAGTAATAGTTGTATATATGAGACACTGATTTCTCTTTGTTTGCCAAATAACTCATAAGGTGAAAGCGGCCAACTCAGCCAGTCCTTTTCATGAGATATCGTGGACAGAACATTCCCTGCATACAGTAGTTCCAGAGCTTTTATGGATTCTAGGGCAACTTAAAGGCGTGCTGTATAGACCCCAACTATGGCACACTATCATGGAAAAGTTTCTTGAGATTACGTAATCGACCTGCCTTGGTCGTAAAATGACCTCTTTTGACCAATTAGTCTGCAACACTTGCCACATATTTTTTCTTGTATGAGGGTCTTTGTGTGAATGCTGTATGATTAGTTACACTGTAGACATAAACATATTTCCACACAGTATTTACACAAAGAGCCTAATGGTGTTAAGAAGATATGAAGGCTAATTGAGGTCGATTTACGACCATGGCAGGTCTGTTACGTAATCACAAAAGATATGGCGTGCTATAATTGGAGCCAATAAAGCAGATCTTTAAAATGATTATGGAATGAGTTTTCAGGTGTACTGTATCTGGAAATGCCTTCACAGGCACATGTGTATGTCAATATTAAACCATTAATCATTCCTTGCCATTTTTTCTGAGTTTTCATGTTAAAAGGTTTAAAGTTTATTCTTTGGTTTGTTTTTCTCTGTGTCTAGGTTACTATATCGGCCTTGGATTTGTCAGTCAAAAACTCGACCTTTTCAGCTTTTCTCAACTAACATTACCGTGGATGATATTCCTTGGTGCTGCAATTGGTACCTTTGGAATAGGGCTTTCTTTGTTTTTACTGTGGAAGCGGCAGAAATGGAACAATCACCCTATAGCAAAGAGTCTAGGCTACCACGGTAACTCGTGGCGATTGGCAGCGTCATCCATCAACATAGAATTCCGAAGGATAGACAAGTTTCAGACGGGACCTGCTGGGAGACGAACGTATGTCACAGATTCCTGGATAATCAAGACTTCACCATACAGTGTGAAGATTGCTCATCAGCAAGATTGTCATCTGAACGTAGTTAAAACAGAGGAGCATGCCATATCCCATGAGAGTCCTACAGGAGCTCAATTTGTGACGTTGAATGTCATTTCTCTTAACGAAAATATTCCAGACTTTGAAATAAGGTAAGTTTTTGGGAACCGAGGAGAGTGGACACAACCTTATGAATCTTTTATTTAGAAGTTGATATCAGTCATATTGTGCATATATGTTTAAATGTACATCCATAGTACTTTGGTACTGAAATGAATCTTCTCACATATTATGAGATCATTCTCAACACCTCTTTGGTTGGTCTCATTTTAACTCTTCTTAATGTCTGTGGATAAATGAAGGCTATCAAAAAACAGACCCAGGAAAGCACTTTTGGAAACTTTATTGAAGCAATTTTCAAAATTTCTAAATATTGGGAACAATGTATCATCACCACAACTCTGACAGATCTAGACTTGTAGAAAGAAGTCTGGGCAAATACTGACCTAGCAACCAAATGGGAAATGTCCTGAGTTTGTTATTGATTCTGTCCAGTTTGGAAGAAGTTCTTGTATTTCAAATAATTTTCTAACAACCCCTTATAGCCCATATTCATCTTATCTCTACATCTAGATACATGCCTAAAATTTTGAAGAAGCAGAATAAAAGTGTTTTCTTTGGATATCTGTTGTACAGTTTATGAATGATTAACCAGGGTTGCCTTTTTTTTTTTTCTTTTTCCTCTTGTATTTGTTTATACTTCATTACACAGATTAAATTCTATTGACTACAAGGATCTAAAGGACAAAGTAACATCTCCACTCGTTAATGCCCGAAACGTCATAATTCAACAGTCGACCACAGAAAGGTTCGTTCTAGCTTTTAGGAATCAAGTTGATGCCAATCCAACATACAGTCTTCCAGAGGGTTCGCCTGTAAGTATCCTACTTGTTCGTAATGTTAACTTTTAATCAGGCATGTGAGAATGTGTAAATAAACTGTGCACTTGTGTGCAGTTAAGTTTTTATTCAATGCAAGATTTTCTATAACTGGTTTTCTATAATTTTCTATAACTACTCTTTTCTATAACTACTCTTTAGTAATGTTAACTTTTAATCAGGCATGTGATGATGTGTAAATAAACTGTGCAGTTAAGTTTTTATTCAATGCAAGATTTTCTATAACTGGTGGAATATGCTGATGATTTAGACATGTCTGCTTTTAAAATGTGTAACCTTGGTTGTGAAACACAAATTAGGGAGAATTGGGTATTTTGTCAGTTTCGTTCTTGTCTTTACTTTTACTCTATTTTCAATACCAATTATCAAAACAGTGTTTATCACATAAGAAAACTCAAAAGACAATGGTTTTAATCAAAGTTGCATGTTTCAAAATACATCATTTTATTGATCATTATATGTTGAAAGCACAATTTGATCATATTAGTTACTAAAACTAGATGTACTTTGTGGAATAGATTTTTAACAGTGATATAATTAATGATATCGTGCTTAAGACAGAAATGGATTTAATTTTAAACAAGAGCATTTAATTATCTCCGCAGGAGCCAGAGAATTGCATAGGTTGCCTTCAGATACAGTCCAACGTTAAATTGATCAAACGCTGCGATGACCAAGAATCGGGGGACTGCGTCCAGTGTTATTGCAGACCCATGTGGTGCTGTGACTGTATGTGTAAATGGTTTGCGAGTCGACAGAACCAGACAAGGCCAGAAACTTGGATGGGTGGAAAATCACCCTGCCCAACTTGTAGATCTGTATTTTGTATGTTGGATGTATCATTAGTTAATAATATAGGATAAATATTGATTATGTTTTTATATGTTATATGCTTGAAATATTTGGAGGAAAGAGGGTTATTTTTCTCTTCTTTTTCTTTATACCACAACAAAGAAATGTTTTCCCGGTTGGTTTATAATTTATCCAATGTTGTTTGTTTACTGCTGTTGTTATGTTACTTCTATAGGAGTTACTGTGTCATATTTGTATATTGTATTATCTCTACCTATGGAACAGAATTTTTTTTCTCATTTTTACTCTTTATAGCAGGGTTCCCCTAACTTTATGCCCCCACGAACCCCCTGTGGATGTCAGAGTTGTCCACGAACCCCCAACTTCTCGAGACACGATCTGAGTCATTATTATACTATAATATGCATAAACAGCCTGTGTCTGCTTCATAATTCAGTTATTTATCACATGCACAGTACGGTACTACTATGGCAACATATGAGCATGGAATGTGAATAGAGTGAGTTGATATGAACGACTTTTGTACATAACTAAATTATATGATATATCAAATTTTAGTTCAGCATAAAGGACTCTAGTTTTGACTTTCAGAATAGTCTCAAAACCCCTGGCATGGACTCATGCACCCCCTGGGTGGGTGTTCATGCACCCCAGTTAGGGAACCCCTGCTTTATAGCATCAAATATTCCCTTATCATTTTACTCAGGCTCTCATGAATTCTACAAATTTTTATCTTGGATATTAACCAACGAGTACTCTCTTGCTGACACTAGGAAATCTGGTATGACTGAGTTTTTACACAAAATACTAAAATTATGAAAACAACTGTGACAACTCTTTTCCCGCATTTTTGTTTTCTGCTAAACAGTTGAGAGAATTTGAAGATACTGGAAATAGCCATTTTTGTGTCCATTTGCTTTAAAGGGTGACTTTTAGTGAAAGTACTACTATTTCTGTAAATGTTCAGCTTTTAAGATATTCAACCTTAAAATATGGCAAATCTCTTATATATCTTAACTTAAATTTCGTATATAGCTCTGGAATGTACCTTTCAGACCAAATTGATGACGACGTCAACACCTCAGTTAATTAAGCCCTAGATTTTCTGCTAACTTTATTGTTTGTAAATTATAATAACTCAACCAAAACATGCTCTTTTCAACTTTATTTAAACAACAGAGCATCCCTTGTATGACATACATCACAATTTGTCCTTAACAAATTTTTACCATCTTGTGAAAATGTTATTTGAATCCATGATAGTCCTAAATTTTCCAATTGAATTTTTGGTTTGCATCTGAGGACAGAATTAATGATATGTGTGTTAGTCTAAAAAAATTCCACTGTCACTTTACTTGATGAAATGGACTGTTTAAAGGTAATTTCTCCAAAAAATATAATAGTGATATAAATAATTCAACCTGGACTGAAATAAGTGTTTTTCTTTAATAGTCTTCAAGATATCATAGTTGATTTTGTGCTACAAGTCATCCTTTATTTAAAACATGTTATTTATACCTAGAGACAAGATGTAGTCATCTCAGGCTATACCGTGTCAAACCATCGAGTTGGACATACTGATAGTGTATGAAGTTTATTTCTGATTTGAAAGTGGTCTAGCGCCACTGTTTGGCGCATATGTGACGCAAGATAAACAAATGTATACAAAGGTAGTGGGAAATATGCAATTCGGTACCCCGAGGTGCTTTGACTTACTCGCTGTCCGACTCCTCTTCTAGTCTAAAAGTGGTGCAACAATTTGTTAGGAAAATCGTGGATCGGATAGAGGTGCAAGGTTGATGATATCACAGCGAAATAGTTGCTTCAACTTCTAAAACCCTAGCAGCATGATAACAAAAAAAATATCCTCTTGCAACTTATAACCCTGTCGTCCGCGCTGGTGATTCTTCTAACTGTTTTCTTGTCAATATTTCTTTTTTTGGGCTACCTATGGAGGGAATTACCGAAGTTCCCGAAGCGTTTCCGATTATCGTGACTGAAAGCCTAACCTACTATTAGTTGATTTACATGTGTAAACGTTAGCAAAAAGGCAGAGGCAAAAAAAAAAAAAAATAGAAAAAAATGCCCCAGGCAATTTAACATGTATTTCTCTCAGGCTTGGCATGTCACTTTGTTGAAAGTTGAACACAATTTCAGGTTGCTAACAAGATTGTAAAAAATAATGAACAGCGGAAAAGTGACGGAAAATATAGGCAATGAAAAAATTCCCTTTTCCCAAGATTTTGAAAAGGTATAGGTCATTGTCAAACGAAAGTTATTGAAACTTTAAAGATCTGCTTTATTGGCTTCAATTAAAGCACGCTACAGCTAGGAAAGTTTTGTGATTACGTAATCGACCTGCAGTGCCGCCACGGTCGTTAATCGAACTCAAACTCTACATTAAGGCTGCGCGTATAGCTTCATAACGACATTTGTCTCTGTTTAAACACTGGAAATATATCCATTTCTACAGTGTAGTTAATGAAACAGCCTTCACACGGCAAAGACCCTCATACAAGTAAAAATATGTAGCATGCGTTGCAGATTAATTGGTAAAAAGCGGTCATTTTACGACCAAGGCAGGTCGATTACGTAATCTCAAGAAACTTT
>KN892293.1:8989-23742 GCA_000934455.1 Apostichopus parvimensis
TAATATCAATGTTTGGTCATTCTAAATAACTGTTGATTTTTGTTATGAAAAGTGAAGAGACTAAACAAACTTGTAAATCCTTTAATACAACAATAGAATATGCCCTAACCCTCCCACCCCCCCCCAGAATAAGTAAATGTGCAAAAGTAACACTTTCATACAACATACAATACCTCATCCTAGCCCCTCACACCCCCCCAACTACCCCCTCCAGAACAGAAGTAAAAAGTAACACCCTTCAATACATTACACTACCTAAACCTAACCCCCCCATCCCTTCCAGAAAGGGGATGGTTAGAGGAGTGCATTGCAAGTGACATGTGAATGAAAACCACCACCAAAAAAAGGGGATGGGGTGGAGGGTAATGTTTGGAAAATACTTTAAAGTTTTCTGTAGTACAGAAGATGCTACCTTTTGTCTTTGGCTGGTTGTTGTTTGGGTTTAACAATGGGTTTAACAATTGTTTGGCCAGAACCCTTTGTCAACTGCCTCATCCTCTTTGCTTCATTTCTGAGCATTACAGTCTCAGCTCTGCTGGCCAGTGTTCCTTTTCTGGCGATCTGAATGTAGAACTCGGACAGACCTAATCTCTGGTACCTCTGGATTGTCTTCATGTGTTTTTTGACCATTTGAGATCTATATACCTCAAGTTGCCTTTCTCTCTCTCCCTGCTCCTGGATTTGCTTCTGTAAGTTGTCAAAGCTAAATGGACTACCTGCTGCTTCTTGACTCTCACCACTTTGCTTGTTGGAAATCTCGACGCCTGACGAATCATTAACCATTCTCTTTGGTCGGATTTGACTTTTCTTTAGATTTGGGGCTGGTGCTGCTGTCCTTCTTGGCTTTGTCCTTCCTCTTCCTGCTTGAGACCTCCTCATATTGTCCAAAACGTCTGCATTACGACGACTCCCCACGGAACGTAAAGAATATTCACTAGTCACAGGAATTTCGTCCTCCATTCCTTGTGATTGGCTGTTTGAATCGAAGCTGTTGGCAACAACACCTGAGCCGGAGGGACAGCGTTGACCCTTCGGCAAACAGGATTTTAACAACACTTTTAGTTGCATTTTGCTTCCATTGACATCATTCTCTTCTCCTTTCCTTTCCTTAGATTCTATATTCAACCTCTTTCTGGCTGGAAGTTGGCTCTCAGTCAGTTTGCATTTTCGCTTGGAACCGTATTGTTTGACAAAAGTTCTACGACTGTTGAGTTGAGTGCGTTTTGAACTCGAATCGTACTCTTCTGGTGTTGGTTGATTTGAACCGCTTCTGGCAGGAATCTGATCTGACGGGCTCCTTGTGCTGACAGTCATTTCGTGTTCACTAGATGGCTGAGGCCTCTCCTCACTTCTCTCCGTTTCTACCAGAGGATCGGCCTCTGGTTCTGTTATAATGATCACACCTTGGTGTCCTTCCTCTTGAAGGATCTGTGGAGGATTACCCTCCAGTGATGTAGCAGTCGGCGTCACTTTTGAAATGCTGACAGGATATGGAATGTCAACTCCCGAACTTCCTGGAACTGACTGTGCGAGGGCGCTCTCTCTACTGGAGGTTACAGGAAGTTGTCCTCCATAGGATGATGAACTTGTTACTTGCGGTGTTAATGTGAGAGGTATGAGGCTGCCTATCCCCTGACTTGGTTCTTGAGCATTTCCTGGTCCTACTGCTTTATGAGCTTGGGAGGGGGTGGCGACCCCCTGACTTGGTTGGAGGGCATTCCCTGGTCCTACAACATTAGGAGTCTGTGATATGGTGCCTACCCTCTGACTTGGTTGGAGGGCATTCCCTGGTCCAACAGCATTAGGAGTCTGTGACATGGTGCCTACCCTCTTACTTGGTTGGAGGGCATTCACTGGTCCAACAGCATTAGGAGTCTGTGACATGATGCCTACCTTCTTACTTGGTTGTGGGGCATTCACTGGTCCTACAACATTAGGAGTCTGTGACATGGTGCCTATCCTCTGACTTGGTTGTGGGGCATTCACTGGTCCTACAACATTAGGAGTCTGTGACATGGTTCCTACCCTCTGACTTGGTTGGAGGGCATTCCCTGGTCCAACAGCATTAGGAGTCTGTGACATGGTGCCTACCCTCTGACTTGGTTGGAGGGCATTCGCTGGTCCAACAGCATTAGGAGTCTGTGACATGGTGCCTACCCTCTTACTTTGTTGGAGGGCATTCCCTGGTCCAACAGAATTAGGAGTCTGTGACATGGTGCCTACCCTCTTACTTTGTTGGAGGGCATTCCCTAGTCCAACAGAATTAGGAGTCTGTGACATGTTGCCTACCCTCTTACTTGGTTGGAGGGCATTCCCTGGTCCAACAGAATTAGGAGTCTGTGACATGGTGCCTACCCTCTTACTTTGTTGGAGGGCATTCCCTAGTCCAACAGAATTAGGAGTCTGTGACATGTTGCCTACCCTCTTACTTGGTTGGAGGGCTTTCACTGGTCCTACAACATTAGGAGTCTGTGACATGGTGCCTACCCTCTTACTTGGTTGGAGGGCATTCCCTGGTCCTACAACATTAGGAGTCTGTGATATGGTGCCTACCCTCTTACTTGGTTGGAGGGCATTCACTGGTCCTACAACATTAGGAGTCTGTGACATGGTGCCTACCCTCTTACTTGGTTGTGGGGCATTCACTGGTCCTACAACATTAGGAGTCTGTGACATGGTGCCTACCCCCTTACTTGGTTGGAGGGCATTCGCTGGTCCAACAACATTAGGAGTCTGTGTCATGGTGCCTACCCTCTTACTTTGTTGGTGGGCATTCCGTGGTCCAACAGAATTAGAAGTCTGTGACATGGTGCCTACCCTCTGACTTGGTTGGAGGGCATTCCCTAGTCCTCGCTTGTTGCCTTTTTCAACACCCAGAGATCCAACTGGGCCGATTCCAACCCCTTGTGGTCTCAAACCTTCTATACGATGTGGTGTTTCACGGCCAGACTGATCACTGGGCGCGGCCATAGCATTGGAGGTGATCTGAGCATTTGGAGTAACTCCAAACATAAAGGAGCTGGGAACTTGGGATGTCTGAGCACTATTTAACACTCTTTGTCCGGCAAGCATCAATAAATCTTCGTTTGACAATCTCTGAATGGAGATACCCATGGCTGAGGGAGGAATAGTAAACTGTTTAAACATCTGGTTGGGTGCTTGACTGACAGAGGTATCGCTGGCATCCAGATCTCTGGGTACAGTGGGGTCAAGTGAAGATGGTGAAGCTTGGTGCATCATGTGAACGTTTCCTGCTGTTATTATCTGAGTTGTTGTCAAACCACTCCCGGACCCTGAATGAGGGAGCAAGACCTCTTGGCTGGTGAGAGGCATGGACCTAATACTACTTTCATTCTGCTGTTGAGCTCCTGCAACAGCCATATCTATTAAACTGTTTCTTGAGGAGGACAGAAGACTTCCACCTTCGGCAACCGTATTAATCGCCGGCTGTGGCAGTGTTGTGTGACCTGTAAATGAAAGAGATGATTGAGGGTATGATTAGGGCAGGTTGAAAAAACCATTGCTGAAAAGAAACACTGAATATACCTAAAAATAATGTGTTTAAGTGCCTCGTTATGAGAAGAGACCCACCATGTCATCACTGGAGCCATAGACAGGGGCGTAGCCAAGGGAGGGCGAAAGGGGGCGGCCGCCCCCCCCCCCCTTGAGCATATTTTTTTTGTATGTTTTTATGATATCGCTAGTAATTGTAAAATAGGAAATGCTTAGATGCAACTTACAAGGCCTGGGAAGTGCCATTTCCAGCGATCTGGGAGGCATTTTCGGCCAAAATTTCCTTTTTTTAGGGGACGCAAACTTTTTTTCACTAATAACATTACTGCATATATACCGCTCTGATAGTTTGCCTACAGGTTCACCCCTCCCTTGGCAAATTCCTGGCTACGTGCCTGGCCATGGAGTCACAACATTGATATTGCTGTGAAATTGGAGCAAGATATACACTTGACATCTGACATGTCCATTTACATTCTACTTTCACAGAACTTTTATTCATCCGATGTTACAAAGATTTCATCAGATGGCTTGCTCTATTTGCAGGTTGGAAATTTGAATTTGGCATAAAATCAGTTGCACATTTGAATTTATATCTTTAACTTGCATGACATGTTGATGAATATGATGATATGTCTCATTAAACGTCTAGTCATATTTCAGATTGGTCATTTTTGCACTCTCTTTATTTTCTCACTAGTTACTTTTCTGCATATGCTGCAAATAAAGCCTGCATCTAAAGGTAGGGCTGATTTTTGGATTCGTTATTTGGAATTTCTTTCCACTTACATGGGACTTTTTCTGTGCATATATTATACCCATCTGTTTTGTATCTTTTGCCCAGAAATTGAGCACTAATACTGCTAGTATGTACAATGGATACAATTTCCTTGTATATTTAGTTCAGAATATTTCCGGGTGGGGGAATCAAAATTCAATGAATAGTTGGTGAGACAATACAGTGTATTTTGATCAATCATGTTTTGACCAACAATCGATACATTTGGTCAAAATTGCTGACCCCAACTCAAACAGCTGCTTTAATCATTTCCTTCACAGCCACGTAATTTTTTTGTTTGAAAACTCCGATTTATTGTACCTTTAGTAAGCTTCAGTCTGTTCTTTCGCAAGAGTTTCATCTTCTTTTTCATCTGAAAGTAAAACACAACAGTGATACAAATAGGAATAACGTAGGTACTGATCATTAAAAAAGAAATATGAGTCAACTACTGTTGGTACAAACAAAAAATCCTGAACATTTAGAAAATGTTAAATAAATAAATAATCAGCAGTTATTTTTACGACGCTTAAGCGACCACAAATGTGGGAGAAACCCCCAAGGGCTTTTGGATTACAACTTACACGTCGGGTGGCTTCCAATTCAACATTTTAACTCAAATTTGGAATCTTTTCAATTTAGAAAGTCTTTCAGATGGGAAAACCGTAGATTGCTCTTGGATGAAAAACCCACCTTACTATGACCCGGCCGGGAATCGAACCCCGAACCTCCCGATTGCTAAGCCTCATTGCTTCATTGCTCTTTGGTAAACAACAAATTAGTGGTCAGAATTTAGTGGCCTTGAAATTCAGGCTATTTACTAGCTAAATGCCAGTGGATTTGATCATTTGCCAGTTGTAGAGAAAAATACACTTGCATTTTTCTCCCAACAGACACTTATACTGGGATGAGCCTGTGGTAAAAGAAAAATCACAGAACTTTGCAAGAATTGCAGTATAGGCTCCAGTTTGCATATGCTACAGTGTGTTAGGATAATGGTTTTTGTCCCAGAGGTAGAAAAGAAATCACGGATATTCCGCGAATTCGCGGAAAAAGCTCATGCCTGCTTATAGGGTATTTTGGTGGTTGAAGGTGATCGCTTAGCAAAATTGCCGAAGATTTTCTAAATCTTTAGCTGAAAACGCATCCTCATATCATTTTGTATCGGAACGACATGAATCTTTGAAAGTTTGCAATATTTTGTTCACTTCAGGGCACTTCAGCTGAAAAATGTCTTTGTTTTTTTCTTTATAATTTGTCAATCATTTATGCACAGGGGAAAAGAAAATTTATACAGCTTAAACAAAAATTCCAAAAGTATCAGATTCAAAGGCTAAAAGAACAAGCAGATTATGATAGCCTAAGTAAAGCTCTTGAAGAGCATTTGCCCATATGACATCACAGACCTGCTACTGTGATCCAGTTTGCTGGAGTTGCTGAAGAAGGTTCAGCCAGCCATAATAGGTTTACATTCAAATCAACCCTATTTGAAGTTAGAGACAAGATAATGAGACGAGGTTCTCGATAAAACAATAAACAGAGGGGATAACTTTTTCTCTTTAAGGTTAACATTGTTTGCGACCAGAATATCCTTTTTCAGAACAGTCTGGTAACAATCATCTGCACAAAACTTGAATGACTTCCATACCAAACATACTATAAGCCCTACATTACTGCTTATTATCATCAAACGTTATTGGGCTGCTCTCAGAAGCCTGTACAGTAACTGATGTGTCTGTAATTCAGGAAAATACCAGTAGGAACTTGATTTTAGCCAGCTGATGCATGTTTTAGCGAGTGGCTAAAAATTATGAAATTCTAAGCCTGAGAAAATCCTGACCATAGCAAAAGTCTACCTTAATATCAAATTCATCTTCAACGTTCTGACCTTTGAACACTATACCACATAAATGCATCCATCGATAGTCAGAAAATCTTGATCTTAGAACTTTCAGATTTGTCAATTAACCGGAGTACAACTCAAGCATTGTTAAATATTTATTCAACAGATATAAGATATTAATAGGTGGAACTTTAATAGTGACATTTGATTTAATTGCTTTAATGACATCAAAGAAATAAATATCTTGCTGTCAAAATGCAGATAACAAATTTATCCAGCATCACATGGCTACAGAACATACAAAACTGCTACACAACTGCAATTTTTATATTTCAGTCTGTGTACACGGAATCTTCATATTTTTCAGCCATTTTATGGTAAACGGTATCCAACAAGCATCAAAATTGATGAGTCAGATGTTAGCAATCCCGTTAATTTAGTATTTGTACACTGTGATGCCAGCTTCTCTGGGTTAGCTTACCTCGACCTTGGTCTTCTTCAACGAGATGACCTTGGCATTATCACTCTTTATCCTCTCTTCTAATACCTTCTGTTCTTTCCGGATGGCTTTATACTGCTGTTGAAATTCTGTCTCCTTTAGGGATAGCTGAAAGACTTGGCCATGTAATGAGTTGTCTGCTTCTTCTGATGGTAGCTAATGGAGCAAAAGTCAACATCAAGAATGATAAAAAGTATAGCTCCGTACACAGTACCTCCACTTTGAAACATTCTTACTAATCCTATGACTAAACTAAACTAAAACATACTGTCTCCTGTATTGAAAAGTCAGTGGTCTGCAAACTGTTAGAACCATTAACCCTGTAGAGTGCATTCAGCAATATTTGTTGGATTCTGCTCTATATAAGACTAATTCCTATTATTACCCAGGATCCTCCATGAGGACAGCCCTGACGGCTCCCACCCCTCAGAGTCGATGCTCGCGATGCATGAAAAGGTCTGCTATGAGGACTTTTTGTGTTACAAAATAAAAAGATTAATTAATGTATGTAAATGACTAATGGAAAGCTGACTGTGAAATGTGTAGGCAATTGGAAAGAACAAAGAAGTTAATGGACTAGCATGGGATTCCAACGGTCGGTAGCGTCTGGCCTGGTTACAAGCCCAGCACTCTACCAACTGAGCTATCCAGCTCTTAGTTAGTGGTGATCACTATGTAGCCATTTCCTTGCTGGAGGCTCCAGTCAGAAGCCATAGTACCTTGCATACCTTGTAACAAGGGATCACGCACCAGTTTCATTGGACACAACCCAGAAAATTTCAAATTTCTTTCCTCTTTTCAATCAAAATAGATTTAATTTATCTTCATTGGCAACCTCCAAAAGAAACAGGATTGTAGATAGTTTTACAGACTCGCTGAATATATTTCACGACCGCACTCTTTGGTCACTCCTCATTATTAGCACGGGCCTTCTAATTGTGCCAGGTTGCATCAGGTGGTGCCTTTGCTTTCTCATCCAGCCATGTGATAGTCATACATTTAATTTGAAACCCCCTCACTCTATGTGATTACTACCACTTAGCTGCTATTGTTCTTAAGTGTTTAATCCAATGCAGAAGGGACAAGGGGTCCCACACGTAAAAAGAGAAATGATTACGTTTCATTCGCAAATAACCCAGCTCAATTTTATGACTCGTACATTTTTCTGGATGGTACCATTTTAGTGGACTTCGTATAATCTACAGTAATGCAAATTTTACTTTCAGTGTTCTGAATATTAAACAGATAAAAAGTTCAGATTCCTTCCTTCGGGTACATTCTTTATACTACAAATGGATTGTTCAAATAAAAATAATATTAATCAGCTTTAATGAGTTTAATTATCCAAATTGAAAAGAGAGACAGCATGAATATAAAGACATGAATATAAAGACACAGAAATATTCGCCAACTCTTAGGAAACGTAACGGACCTTAAGACAACATTTGAAAGGTACAGTTGGAGCCAATTTACGGAACTGATAGTTGAAAATAAAACAGTTTACATCATTATCAGGAGACCATGAATAAATTATTGGTACTTGCTGGTCCTATTAACGACCTCTCATAACTATAATGATTCAATGTGAAAGACTGAACGTTTGATAAAATAGTGAAGGAGGCAGCACTCACCTTTTGAGACGTTGGCAATGTTGGCAACGTTGGCAACTTTGTCACCTCATCTTCTTCCTCCTCACTATCCGACGAGACAACGATTTCCATCTGAACGGATTCGATGAGTTCTACATCCGAAGAACTGTCGTCGCTTGCGGATGCTCCAGCCGGACTCGTAGTTTCAGGATCCTTCCTCCTCTCCGCATCCACAGTGCTTCCGTTCCCAATCACCCCGTGGTGCATCTGACCACCGTTTCTGCCCTCCATGGTCGCCTGACTGTTTCCACGCAATGGAGGAGGCTCTTCGGCAAGCTCAAAGAGTGAGAGCAGCTCCTGCAAGTCCTCCTTCGAGTCCTCTTTAGACAAGAGTTCCAAGTCCTCTTCGGTCAATCGTTCCAACATTTTGATCATTTCCCTGTCGTCTGGGTCCAAACTTTCCAGATGGACGCCGAATCGTTTGAAGCGCTCCGACGACTTGCTGGCATTTGCAAACAGTTTCTTGAGTTGCGCCTCTTGAAGTTTCTTTCGGTGGTTCGATACAGGTTGTTCAAAGAGATGCAAGAGCACGTGCTTTAGGTCGGACAATGCCAAATCCAAGTGCTGACTAGGATGGTGCTGGACACGCGCTGATGTCAGATTGGGTTGAGCAGAACGATATCTTTGCAGTTTCTCTACGTGTTTTTGTATCAAATCTGGGATGAGAATGTTATTATCACTAGATTTATTACCAAGGGACTTGCCTCTTATATAGGCAGTGATTAACTTGCAGGTAGCACTCGGCATATTTGTTGTTTTTTCGCACAAGGGTGCATTGCTACTGGAGGGTTTATCACTGGAAACAGAATCTGCATCACCACGAGAGGAATGGTTTGGCACGTTTCCTTGCCGTGAACTGTTGGCACTTTTTGTGCCCGACTGAGGTTTTTGTCGGCTAACGTCACTCATTCTTAAGCTGCTTCCTTCCGTGGCTGAAGGTTCTTTGTCTTTACCTAGATCAGGAGAGCAGTGAGTAGGTACTTCATGAATTGGGGCTTGGGAACTTCCGCGGACTGAATCAAAGGATTTATCTGCACTAACGGAAAGACTCTGAATCGTAGACAAATTGTTCTCTATCGAACCGGCGTTACTCGCCGCAGAACTATTTTTTTTTCTGGCTGCAGTTCTTACACCTGAACCTTGCAAATCCTTCCCGTTAGCAGAGAGGTCCACTCTAGCTCGAGCACTTGCAGACAGTCCATCAGTTATGGTCGGCTGTTTGTTATCAGATCCACCATGATTCTTGTCCTTTTTAGACGAGATACCAGCTTCCTTTGGTGTGTTAATTACATGTCGCATTGACACCTGTGGTACTGTTGCTGCGGTGCTTTCTCTAGAATTCCCCAACGTCTCCTTTTGGCAGATAACCTTCTCTCTCCCAACTACACGGCTTACTGTTTCCACGCAAGGTGTCTTTGCTATCGCTGAAATGTTCCTATTGCTACCATCGGAACCAGTGATGCCTGTTCCAACGACGCCCGTCCTTTCCCTTGGTGTTTCCGGCAAAAGAGCCGAGCTTCCACCGCGGTTATCTCCGGTCAGTGTTTTCTCACAATCCACAGACTCGCCGAACCTTTCGCTGCTGTTTTCTGTCACTGCCACACTTGCAATATCTTTCATCTTCACCTGACTTTGGTAATTTTTTTCCGAGGAAACTGCCATCTGTGGTTCTACAGACTTTTGGCTTGTACTCCCCACTTTATCTTTCCCTGTAGGAGGAACATTTGGCATAGTAGATGGCTCACTTTGTCTTGTAGAGGGTTCATTTGATTGTCTGAGAGAGGGCCCATCTCGTATGATAGAAGGCCCATCTCGTCTGGTAGAAGGCCCATCTTGTCTGGTAGAAGGCCCATTTGGTCTGGTACAGGATCTTCTTGGTGTGGTAGAAGGCCCATTTTGCTTGGCTGAGGATACTGGTCTGATAGGGGGCCCAATTTTTTCCGTAGAGGGTTCACATTGTGCGTTAGAGGGCCCATTTTGTTTGGTAGTGGGCTCATTTTGTTTGTTAGATGAAACTTCTCTGATAGAGGGCCCGGTTTTTCTGATAGAGGGCCCGTTTTTTCTTGTAGAGGGTACACTTGGTGTGGTAGAGGGCCCATTTTGTTTGGTAGTGGGCTCATTTTGTTTGTTAGATGACACTTCTCTGATAGAGGGCCCGGTTTTTCTGATAGAGGGCCCACCAGTTTTTCTGGTAGAGGGTACACTTGGTGTGGTAGAGGGCCCATTTTGCTTGGTAGTGGGCTCATTTTGTTTGTTAGATGATGCTTCTCTGATAGAGGGCCCGGTTTTTCTGGTAGAGGGTACACCTGGTGTGGTAGAGGGCCCATTTTGCGTGGTTGTGGACCCATTTTGTCTGGCCAAGGACTTTTTTAGCTTGATAGAGAGCTCACGTTGTCTGGCTGAGGACACACTTTGTACAGTAGAGAACCCACTTTGCCCAGTTGAGGACACACTTTGTACCATAGAGGACCCACTTTGTCTAGTTGAGGACACATTTTGTACAGAAGAGGACCCACTTTGTTGGGTAGAGGGTTTGCTTTGTCTAGTAGAGTGTTCAACTTGTCTGGTAGGGGGCTCCTTTTGTTTCCTTGTTTGCTCATTTCTTCTGGTAGGTGTTATCACCTTTTGTCGGGTAGGGGTCTCCCTTTGTCTATTAGAGATTGCATTCTGCCTAGCAGAAGGCCAACTCTGTATCGTAGAGGGCCACTTTTGTCTGTCAGAAGATTCAGTTTCTACATTAGGCAAATCAGTACGACAAGTAGAGTTGGATATTTCCGTTGCAGATTGTTCGATTTCCGTTCTCTGCGGCAATCTGTCTATTTCCGGATTCACAGAACCTTCGTAATTCCGTCGAAGCTCGTGCTCTCTTCCCTCCAAAGCAAAAGGTGATGGGCTATTGTTGCTGAAACCTCTACCAGAAAACTGATCAGAGTGAAAACCGGAACGGTTCTCAAAGAGTGCCATCCCTTCCAAAGCAAAATCATTATCATCAAACCTCTCTGGGTTTCTCAAAGTTGAGGAGGAGCCGAAATTCTTTACTCTTGGAATCGGTCTCGAAAGATGAGCGGCTCTTCTCTTGTTCCATGATGCAAACTTATCCTCTGGAAATCGTTGGCGAAACACATCATTTGAGCCCTCCCATCTGCATGCACTTATTGAGGGAGTCCATTCCGTCCCTAATTCCTGGGTGTGGCCAGCAGAATAGCTGTATCGTTTCTTCTGGGCAGGCCGGTGGTAAGGAGCGGATCGCCTCTCTCGGGGACTTCTCGTGTATGAGACGTCCTTGACGTGAGTGAGCTGGTAAGATGACCTTACACTTATTTCACCGTATGTTTCGGGCGAAATTCTACTTGCAGAGGAGCTGCTGAGTGGTGTTCTCTCAGACATGGAAATGGCACTATCTTTACCCGAAGACATCCTTTCATCATTTCTTGAGGATATTCTCTCAATCGGCTCTCTGAATTGGCTATCACGACAGAAGAACAAAAAAAGAGAGCATTCTTAAATATCCTAGGTCATCCACTTTAAAGAATAGTCCATATGTGTTTCATATTCATATTCAACCAGAAACATACAAAACACACTTCAACAGAGCATATACTGGAATAAATTACAGGTTACAAGAAAAAAGTTTGAAAATATCTCAACCCAACCCCCTCCCCCAAGAGAAAACCAGAGTGAAGACCACCCTCCCAGTGGTTACTTGCCTTGACAGAATATGCGGAAATAACTTTCAAATGGTTGACTTATTCTGGTATATATATCCTATATGCAGAACGTTATATCAGGGAACTGCCACTTTAAACATTAGGTGTGGCATACAGTACATGATGAAGATGAATTTCCAAAAGGTTTCAAAATATTTAACACTGTGAACCCTTATAACCTGGACTTCCATCAATAGGACCTAATGTATTACTGAACGTTTCCACAAGGCAGTTCTTAATTGTGGGAACGGGAGAATGGGAAAAGGATATCTTTTGTGTCAAAAGGGGACACATTTTATAAAAATGGGCAATTTTGAGGTTTTTCACAGAACTGGGAGTGGCCCCCTGTCTCTCCCCTCCGACAAAGTAAAGTATCATAAGGCCAGTACTCACAATGAATTGGACTGTCTGTTAGGAATTTTTGGCTCGAGATTAGCTTTCTTCAGTATCTGAAGCCGCTGTAGAGCAGCATTTTTGTGACATCTACTGATGAGATGTACCCCATAATCTGGTAAGGATGGCCAGCTTTGTTTGCAAAGTGCACAAAAATGGGTCTTCCTGAAATGGAACAGAGACACATATATATATTTCAAGTTTGGTGAATTTCATGGACCAAACAAAACACAGACACACACAGCTTCACACAAAATGAAGCTAGCCTGTTATCAAATGTCATAAAAGCACAATTTTTTGTTTAATATGTGAAAGTCTTAAAATGCTGAAAACATTTACTGCATTTATGTAAAAATCAGTGCTGTTACATACAAAACAATATCTTAGATTACTCCTCACTCATTTTTCTTGTTCTCCATGTGTCTGTGGTGCAACATGGACCACTGATGTTCCTCAAATTGGGCATAGCTGTCATATGGCAAGTTGCATAATCGACAAAAGAATAACTTCTCCTTTGGAGCCATTTTGTTGTGTCCCTCAGCCAGAGATGTTACCAGATTTATCAATCATCAAAGGCTTTCAAGGCTGCAAAGATTCAGATGAGCAACGTGTATGACTGTATAGTTTCATTACCTGTTTTATTATGTTATATATGGTTTATTTTATTCAAGACAATGCAATTAGCTTATTCTGCTTAGTAGAATATTTTTACTCCTCTCACTATACTAAAAGTTGTTAGGGATGCACCGGATCCAAATTTTTGGATCCGGCCGGAACGGGATTTTGCCGGATAGTACATGAAATCCCGCCGGATAAAATTCGGCTGGAACCGGATTTTTTCATTACGCAAAAGAAAATCATTAATAAGAAGTAGAAGTATGAAACAAGGAGCAAATCTTAGGTGAGGTATACGCATATTATAAAGAAGGTGAAATTAAGACCCCATTTATGAGATTAAATATGACTTGAAGTGGTGTAATCTACATTCTTTAATAAAATAACTACTATATAATTGTTGACAAGCTTGATACAGTATGTAAATTTGTTTGCTGGAAAAATACTGCATACTACCTATGAAGTTTGTTTTAAAACGGGAAGCTACATTCACAAATCTCATACTTTATACTGAATAAAAAGATTATTTAATTGTTGTAATAACACTACTCTCTGGATTTAGAATTGTCTTTTATCATTCAATATTTGGTAACAAATTTTTACACTGCAATATTATCTGTAAAATAAAAAAAAAAATATGTTCAACATACAGTGAAAGCGGGAAATTAAATTTGTTTACATTCCCAAATAGCAACGTTACAGTATATATGAAGAAGACTTGCATGCTCTGCAACAATCATTTTAAAGATATAATTATTTAAGGAATGATAGCTTGAAACCTCAAAAAGATATAAATATGGAAATCATTTTGTTAGATCAGTCACATGTTGTTAAATTATTTACTAAGATAATTGTCTCTGTATGTGATAACTGTAGAAAGGTTACTTTTGAAATTGTTTCGTTGTCAGCTCTGGATTTAATCTTTTTTTGATGAGAATTAAAGTTATTCTAAGGTTTAAGAATGAACTTTAAGATGAAGTGGTTTTTGTGGAATTAAAAAAAATTCAGACGTATTTAACCATATAAGAGATTGTTTCACACATAAAAATTCAGAGAAAACATGAATGCCAACAATAATGGAAAAGTAAAGATTCAATGGAACAGTATTTTGACTGATAAGTATATGAATGGTCTATTTTAGCTGCACTATATTAAACTGATGAAGGCTGCAAGAAATGATTTCACTGCAAACTGTATTTGTTGTATATAGCTTCATATCATTACAGTAGTTGTATTATTTTGGTTGATCTTTAGAAACAGTGGGTCAGACCATTGAGAAAATTAAATTAAACATGTTAAACCTAAAGTTTCCTTACTTTGAATGTTTCTATAAATTTTTGGAAATAGTTTACATTGATTTAAGTTAATACCAACACCTTTTTAAGGAATAATTCAGGCCAGATTTTGAAGAAGATCCCGCCAGATTTTGAAAAAGATCTGGCCGGATTTTGAAAAATATCCGGCCGGAACCGGATAATTGCTCTCTATCCGGCCGGATAGTCCGGCCGGACCGGATATCCGGCATTTTAGTCTAAAATGACACATATTTCCTAACATGGTACATTTTGCTGGAGGTCGGAGTCGTACTGGGGATTTCATTAAATACTTATGGGAAGAATAACTTTTTTCACTGGAGTTTGAGTCACAGTGGAAAAGTCAAACAACTCAACTGAAACTTCAAAAGAAAAGAGACAGCTTCTGTAAGGCGGTGTATTCTATAATTGTAGCAATACATTCTGCAAAGGACTAATTACAA
>KN892294.1:5998-30583 GCA_000934455.1 Apostichopus parvimensis
CAATATTTTAATATATTCACGAGTATTTATAGATTTAAAATAAAAGTATCCAAAGTCACTGTGCTTAAATATACAAATACTTGTAGTTTACATGGTACACACAGCACACGTCAGTTCATAGCCATCAACATAAGGACCACAAGGAATGCCGCCGCCGGCCCCAATTGATGAACATCTAGCCTCTACCAAATTGAGGGAATCCCGCTTAGTATCAGGAGGAATTCAATCGGTGCTAGGTATAACATGCATCTCTCTATCAACACAAACATGCGTTGACATTTTATGTACTGAATGAACTCTCCCGGACATCAAGTTACCTCCGTACTCTCTGGTCCATCCATTTGAAGGGTATACATTCGTGCCAGGAATGATCAGTTTAGCGAATCTGGCCGGTACTAAGCAGACTGCGCAAGGAACATCATACCATCGTTTAAATTGAAGTTGTGGAAAATTAGTTATCTGATATTCAATGCCATGAATGAAAGATCTTTCTGACCCTACGCCAGCTACTGGAGAATCGTACACAGGGTTTTGCGATAGGCAAAGTTGATTAACTCCGCCCCGGAATCCTGCGCGTTTGTTCCCGCGGCGGAGCCTCGGTTAAAATATAAAAAGATTTATCATAATGCTGTGCATGCTTTCTTTAGTAGTCGGATTGTTATTATAATTTTCTCGAAACTGCGATTAGAAGTATCTATGAACCTCTTATAGTAGAAACGTGCCTGAGAGCAGTGTTAGTTGTATTCCACCTTGGAGACCACTTTAATACATTATGTATCGCAACAAAATACGTCTTTTTTTAAGCCAGAAAGGTTATTTCGCTTAACCGCGTAGGTGTATCACTACCTTCAACCTCCAACACATCACCTAGTTTGGTTGTTTTAAATTAATGTAATGTTCGACATGAGTACACTTAAGTTAGAATTATTTCTTTGTAATTTTGCAAACTATTAAACAAAAATCATGGACTATTGCAGATACTCAATCATCGTTTTCTTCTACTTTTAAATATATACATTGAATAATTCACTTACGGACAACATGCAGTATTACTTATTAGATATGCTTCTGACGTCCCCCTTTATTTTACAAACAGACAAAAAATCCTCTATATTTAACATCTTAACTGCGATAGGTTGAAAATTCGTATCAATCCTTTTTCTCATATCTCACGCTGAAAAGGTTTAAATTCCATCTCAAAAAGCTTTGAGAAATCGTTGAAAACTACTTGTCTGGTGGGATATATATCCATGGTACTTCGGGTATAGTTTTATCATTAACAATTCTTTACAATTTAAATTGAACTCATCTGTGTGTCGGTAACAAATACTGGTCGATTCTTTTTTCTTTCAAAACACATACCAAACTAATAGCATAAAACAATGCGATCATAATAGTTTGCTTTTTCAAAAAAGAAATTTTTGTAAAAACATGTGTTTGTAATGTACATATAGCTACCTGTATAAACTAACTGTGGAGAGGATGGACAACTATGATAACCCCATCTAACGTAGATGGCTCCACTAGCTGATTCTCCTGGAGGACTTCGGGGATTAGACTGGTCATCTCCGGCTGTAATATTATACACAATAAGACCAGTTTGAAATAGTACGAAGCATGGATCTGAACTAACTTGAAATCTTGTTGAGTATCAGTTAAAGGTTAAATGGTGTTTGTACTTCAATACAAATACAGACTTACGAATGCCTCTTCTTTACGACATCAATATCATATTTCTACACTGTTCGGTAACCTGGATACCAAAGCTACACATCGAAGTACCACTTCAGCTGAAAAATAAAACACTATGTACTATACTCTATTCTTTGGAACTAATTGTTAACCTAGGAAGGAATATAGATCTGCAGGTCTTTACATGAGTCACGTAAGGAAGAATATGTGTTTAATACATACTTTTTCATACATTTTTCATAGAAACGTTTTCATACTTTTTCATACAAGACTAATACCATAACAACGATTTCATATTACATCACAAAAAGGAATAATCGTTTGCCCCCAAAGATGAAATGTTCAACCCCCCCCCCCCACAACCCACTTACGTACTTTCCTTGATTTTTTATTTTTTAATATTTTATTTTCGATGATAAACGTAAGACGATTGGATGATAAGTAAGCACTTCGAGACCTCTATGTGCTTATACCCTACCTATGGGTACCACTCCTATAGGCAAATCGTTGACAAGACGGAGCCGTGGCAAAATACACCCCATGACATTTTTGAAGAACTAGGTGGTTGTGCTACAGTCCCCTTAATGGCCACTTCACTCAGCTCATCCGCCCCCCCCCCCTCCCCGTAGGTCCCTTTGGCATGTGAAACAAAGATTGATAACACAAAGCCAAGAACTAACCTACATGCAAATTGATCATGTGACTTCCTCTCAGCATATGTAGGATATGGCTACCAAACTTCTAAAATATGCCAGTTTCTTTCGGAAGTGTACATTTTAAAGCAGCTTTTTGCGTCCCTTTCATATGATTTTCTGAACCTTACTGACTCCACGGTGTCATAACGACATACATAACTAACTGTTCAATCCTTACTTCAAAGAGTGGCATAAAAGTTGAAACATTTACAACTTTCAACGTTGTTTTTCTCGAAGATATTTTCTGTTAGGAGCGCAATAAACACCATCGTAATATAACAATAACAATAACACCATGGTATCTTCATATACATTGTCTATGGCAGTGCATGGTACCAACGCAACTTTTTGAATCTACTTTTAGCAACGATTCATAACTTAACATGTTAGCTACTCACCGATTGGTTAAATTCAAACTAGTGGGTGTGGGCCTACTGTGGGAATTTGTCGGAAGACGTTATTCTCATTTTCCGTAGAAGTTCTTAATTACTCTCCAATTAACGCTGTTGGCAGAAGAAAAACTTGGCTAATATCTCTGTTTGATGTTGTGTGATATAATATATGTAAAAGCTCGATGGACATGTCAAACATGTGGAAAGCGCCGACCAAACGCAAAATGCTGCTTTAAAGAAGGAGATCCCAAGATAAAGAATGTTAAGTTGCAACTTATAATGTCAAGTCTTTTGTGAAATCGAGAACCCCCTTTTCTGTCCTGACATTCTAGATCAGCCACTGGTTACAAGGCTACATATATCATTATACACTTCAAATGGGGTGAGTTTCGCAACTCCATACATTGTAAAATGGTTTCGTTCTTTAATCACCGTACTGTGTTGAAAATTTATTTGCATATTTTAAAATTTCTTTTCATTGATACCAGGGTTGTGTTTGCCTGCCAGAGGTGCACCTTTCGTTTTATTAATCTAATTTTCCAGTGTTAATATATATCGTGATATTCTTAACAACGTCCAGGCATTTCAAACACAAATTCGGGACCTTCCTCTGGCCCTTAGATAGTATCCAACGCCGAATCTACGACTCTGATAATTTCCTTACAGGTTCGCCCCTCTCTTGGCAAATTCCTTGCTACGCGGCTGCATATGTATATTTTCATCGTGGGTATTATTTTAAAACAATTATACTATCGGTTTACTATTGACTCTAGCAACCGTTTTACATTATTTAGTACTTTTACATTACAATGCATTTGAAATGTCATATTTAAGGTGCATCAAACACATTATTTTGAATTCCAAAAAAAAAAACAAATGGACAATTTAATGGTTGGCAAAAATGTTAACTTTTGTAATGTTGATGTATTTGTAATCTCTGTTTTATTAATATACTACCAACTACTATTAATTCAAGTAGTTGACTTGTCTAATTGGAATCAATGTCAGTGGCGTAATTACGAGGGACACGCACGCCCCTCTCCAATCGGAAAGTCTGCATTTACCCAAACCCCGCCATCGTAACGGAAAGTGCAATATTTCATATTTGGCATGCACGTCTAGTCGGTCGAATATATTAATCTCATGTACACGTTAACTGGTGAAGACGTGGTTTGTTTGGATTCCCTTTATGATGGTTATCATTGTATAACTTAAGAAACAAGAGAATTTATATAAGACTCTGATTGATGTTCTCCGCGAGTTTAAATAAAATATCAACATTGTTATTACAATTGTTAGTACATATCTAAAATGTTCAAGGAGTTTTACAACATTACAGCCAGTATTTTCCCTTTCTGTTATATGATCTTATAAACAGCTGAGTATGACTAGAGAAGAAACATTCTGGTGAAACTTTCACTCATTTCCGACGGATGTACCGAACAGTTGTAATGTTATTGCTGCACACGCACTCACAACAAATTGCTTTGCTTTTTCTTGACCTTGACTAAGACATGTGGCTAGTTTACCTAACGGGGTTGCTAGTGCATGTAAAGTCAATGCCTGTGGTGCATTTAAAAGAGTGAATGACACACATGATTTTGCCGTCCCATAAAAGTAAATGCAAATATGTATGAACTACAAAACATCATCAGCAAGTGTGTAACAATGGCATCACACCTATTTGCTTCAAGTCCACTTGAACTATGAAATGTGACAATTTTAATTTTTAAATCTCTTTTTTTTTCTTTGGGAGGGAGGGAAGGGGGGGGGGGTTCAAGAAGCAAGTACCACCGCTAGACATATTAAAGGTAGATTAAAACAGGGGGTGTACAATCTTTCCTTATCGACGTAACAGCTCGCCTAGACTTTTCATTTAGTGTGCCTTCCCATATTTTTCCTCACACATTCGAACCAAATCTCGATATCTCTTAGTACGCATAATATAGAGATTGAAAAGTGCAGCTCGTGAAATGACGGGACACGAATATTCATATGCCACGCAAGTAACGCATGCCGCTGGCAATTACGATAAATATATGAACGTACGCAAACTAATGTTTATGATTTTATACGGAACGTCTCAAAATAATGTGTATCACCGTTGTCTTGAGAAGCGGGGTTGATTTGATGGTTGACATTCAGGTACGTGTGCAATAGCTGGAAATAGTTGAAATGGAAAATCCCGTTCCAAGCTTTTTACTAGATATATTTCACGTAAAGTTGATTCAATTCATTTGTACCTCGTCTATATATGTTTGACATCAAGTAAACGTATTAAAGGTGCCAATAATACCTATTCGCGTCCAATGTCACATGTACAGGTCTTATTATCATTCAACTGTACAAGGAATCTTCCTATAGAGACAACGCCGAACAATACAAATCAGCATTGTTTTTAATTAGTGTGCAACAAAGTAAACTGAATCAAGTGACATTACTCAGGCGTTACTGCTTATTTTCACTCCCAAGTTTGTTTCCTTATTGACGGTTTGCTCTTCAATGAGATATGTTGATACATTTCCGTAGGTTATAATACCATGTACTATATTACCATTAGGTTACGTAGTTTGTTCAATGCAGTCCGGGTATATCCACCTGACCAGCGATATTTGTTTTCAATAAAAATGTAATCAAAGTGATTTATAGTTCTATCACCGTTTTGATCACCAGAGATGCAAAATGATTGGCTCCAATTTTGGCGACGTTTCGAAACATGTTATGACAACATGAGGAAATCATACGAATTACATTTAATATACTGCTTTAGGTCAATAATACAACGTTATTGTTTCTTACACTCACGATTTCTGTTAATCATTTCCCATTGAACTATACATTTCTGTCAACAATGTTGATGGATGATAATACATTTAATTTCATGCCTTAACAAAGGCGACAAAACGGTAGTATTACTTCATATTTAATTATAAATGCACCAGTGGTTCCTGTTTCAGTTTTCCCCTTTCTTCAAGACAATGAGTGATATAAATGTGTATTAAATATTATGTTTGGTAATTATCCACACATGTTATTATTATATTGTTATTACAATGGTACAATGTCTGCAGTTTCATTATAATATTAAACGTTGAAAGTGAGTATTCTGTTCTAAGAAAATACTCTACGGGTGAAGGCAACGTGCATGAGAATAATAATACGTCATAACCACTGTAGTGCACTTTTTGCAAATATTTTTACCGAACACATTTCAAAATATCCGTACACATATATGAATTTAAACCGTACTCAGTATTTAACAGTGTATATGTATGGTGCGCCAGAAACTGCCATACTTCTTTGGTTATTGGGCAAGTCTATGCCGAGTTAGGACGCGCGGTTCATGTCAAGCTTTTTTTTTTTGCCTTGGTGAAGTACTAACATCTCACGTAATAACATGCACAGTAGAGAATAATGATTCTGAAATATGAGCTTTCATTTCGCATATGCAACAATAATATTTTGCAATAAAGGATATCAAATGGTATGGTAATTTGTTTACTCGACTAAACAATGCAGTTAATTATGTTCTCCAAATTTCAAAGTACACCAAATACATATTAGCAATTGGATCACCACGGAATTAAATGTTATTATTTGTACCGACAGTTTTGCTTAACGTCCACAGATGAATTATGCAAAACAATGATTGGAGATAGATTGATGAATTAACAGTACATAATTCGACTTGATACTTACTTTAAATGATATTGTAAGATCAAATAAGGTTTGGTTCTAATTTACATTCCAACAAACGAGTTTTATACCCCGGAAATGATGACTAATTTACTTTAATTATGAAAAGAAATGAGACACAGGTGTCTGTGTATTTTTTCTTCTGGTGTCTGTGTATGCAGCACAATTGATGGAACATGACTGCGCGATATAATTCCGTCTCTATGAAGAAAGTGAAGGACTATTTTTTACCTTAATTCACCTTATTCTAATTTTTCAGTTTGGGCTGGGGTGGTGATTGATCATCGGAGGATGTTCAAACAATAGTTTAACTATAAAACAATTAAGGCTGCTAGTTGGTAAGCCGCTATTTTACTTTTCGACCGGGTAACAGCGGTAGCCTATGTTTGTTTCCCTTCCGATCGACATTTCAGGAAAGACTATTGAAATTTACCCTCTATCCTTTTAAGACCTAAACCAGCTACTGCAGGCCTAGTTAGCCAGTATTTGAGTGTAACGTTATTGTTTACATCAAGGGATGCGTATATTTTCTGGTTTTGATTTCTTAAAATTAATTACAATCAAGGACATTTTTAAGTTTCTTATTTCTTGGAGAAAACCATGTGCTAGTTCAGGTTAATTAATTGTAGGTTGTGATATACTGGTCTTTGAGAAGTTAATTGTTGTTCGTGTTTAACCAGGGAGTTAACTCCCTGGTTTAACCTAGTACCGTTTATTCCAGTTAATTAATATTAACACAAATTTTCATTTAAATGTGTACTTACATGGATGACGAGAGGTCAACGGGACAATACTTTGAAATCCAATATCTGTTGATCTCTAAGAAGTTTCGAGAAGTCAGGAAGGTAAAATTACGTACGAACTTCACCATTAGAAAATAACTATCGTTATGCTATATAGTTTAAAGTGTATCCCGGTATAAAACCAAACTGATCCTCTCAAAAAATGTAATCCTCCACAAAGAATCATCTTCTCAGCCCACGAAAAAAAGATACAGGTCTCTGAATACTGTATTGATCCTTAATTCATGGTAGCATATAGCCTACATCCATCTGGAATATCGAAATCATCGCAGAAGAATCAAAAGGTAAAATCCTGGGATATTGATCCAACGACAATAATTTGCAAACACATTTCCATAGATGTAGAGCACGGTGAGAAGGTTGCAGTGTCTTTAGATTTGATGCATTTGAGGAAAATATTATTTTACTAAATGGTTACACTATCACCCGCATCCCTGTACGTTCAAATGATTATGTTGGATCGATTCACGAGCAACGAGCCTATTCAACTATCATTAATACAATACTGTATGACTAGATACAGAACACCTGTGCCTGGAATGTTTACAAAGCTACCTGCGGTTTTCTTTTCATTCATTTTTCTTGGGAACAAAGAATAGGATTGTACGCGTATTGTTATTCCAGTTTTATTCTGTCGAAAAAATTATTGCTCAATACCAGTCTTTTTTTACCGGTACTCTAGGTTTTTCAACTGAAAATGAAAGCTTACCGACAATAACATTGGATCATCGGTTAAAAATTAGACCGATTGTCTGGTTAATATACGGAGTTTATCATTGTTAATCAAGGTTTATCGACCGACAATGCAGGCTTATCGTTCAAAATGCTAGATTATGGACTAATTAACCAGAATAATCGTTTGTATCCATATATGCCAAATGTCCATAACGAGCAATATTTCGATAGTCATCCTGTTAAAATTATGTACATAAAAACAAGTTTGGTCTTTAACTCCCATCATGAACATATCGTTCAAACGAATGGTTTAGCTATAACTAAATTTAGCCTGTAAATGTATAGTTGGATTCACAACGTTTAACGAAATCAAATTGGTGTTATAATCTCTCAAACTCCCCGCCCCAACCTCCGAGGAATGGAAATAGCTTTAATGGTAGTAAGCTGTACATTACTCTGATTCCACTTTTGTTTCTCTTGATGTTTAATATGTATATCATTATGTTCTTTGAATATTCATTATTGTGAACATCAACAACAAATGAACGTTAGGGCGGCCCTTCCAATTTCAAATAAACATTGATGATCTAAATAATCCTACAACCTCACTCTGACTATCCTGACCGTAATCCACATTCTTCATCTTACGGTAACTTTGTTATAATCAGAAGATAGATGTGTCCTTCTCCAGGGTGATGCAAACTTTATTGATTTTAGAGGGCGCTCGTACGCTTTTCTCACAGATAAATAAGAACTGTGCAGCGATCACTGCTGGTAACTGATGTATAACTTTGAAGGCAACATTTTTAAGTGTATTTTTAGATTGAATGCTATTTTGTAAAGTTAGACTCTTTCGTTTTAGGCTAATTAGATTATTATTTGTATATTTATAACACATATTTAGGTTGATTTTGAGTAAATCTGTTATATGCTTCAGGAATACAGTAGCAAAATTGTTCGTTGAAATTGTAAGGTTTAATTTAAACAAACAGTAAATTAAAGTTTGGATATTTCCAGTCCATCTTCAGTTCTTCAAAGGATTAAATATAAATAAAAAACTATCTGTCTGACGACAGGTTGCAAGCTATATGTACTTTATTAAGTACTCTCATTAACCGACTAAAAGCAAGATGCATTAATTTGAGTAATTGCAATCTAATTTTGAATAGTCTGAAGGTTTTGGTAGCATGCGGATAAGTCGAAATACGGCTGCTTTAAGGTTTATAAAGAGAGAAACATTTTCTTTTCATCACAGATGTGTAAAGTAACGTTTGCTTAAGGGTAAGGTAAATTCAGGTAAATTTAAATATCATTAAACGATGTAATGATGTATGCAGATAGAGGGCCTGTAATTGAAGAAGAAATCGATAACACTGAATTTGTGTGTTTGATAACGCAAATGTATTTTATCGTGTATTATAGGTTCAAACAGTTTATTTCTTATCAGCAGGTGTACGACCACAGTCACATTGTTAGATATGTTGATAATATTATCATAGGAGTTAACATTACACTGGCTTGTTCGGGAAGATTGAAGTTACAAATTTACACACAAAAATGCTTAACTTAAAGTGTCATTAAATGTTAAATTATTGTCATCCGATATTATAAAGGAGTTAACATTACATGGCTTGAATGGGGAGATTGAAGTTTTCAAATTTACACACAAAAATGCTTTACTTACAGTGTCATTAAATGTTAAAATATTTTAATCTGTACGTTAACCAAACATGGTCAGGTTTATTATCGTTCCGGTCACATTAGCCTTTCACACCCATCCCGTTCTTGCCTCACTCTTGAAATGGATCGACTGTCGTTTACCGTAATATATTCATGTTGGAAAACAATGACTTCGGATAAATATTCATTTAAATTTGACTTTTGCAAGACAATGTTCATGGTAAGATATTAAGCCACATGTGACCTCAGTATAACCTAAGTAAATGTAACTTATCCACGCAAACCTCACCCCGTCCCCCTCTCCACCTTCCAGTGCAGTCTTTTCATGATATATGTGATGATGCATATCTTACGCATCAACAATTGATCATGACGTCATATATGCTAATGTGTCCGGATTTCCAGCCACCCCCTTCTTTGATGTGTGTTCTGTTTTATTTGTTTATTAATTTAATGATTAGTTATCAAAACGTTGACTAATTAAACACGTGAAACAAGGAACAATCATTACTCCATCATTGAACTTTGTATCAATCTGATAATATCGCTTGCTAAGGATGAATTGCCACAATCTGTCAGCTGTCGGTATACCATAAACCGCGGTGCGATATATCTCTTTTACTGAATACCACGAAATCACATAATGAAGGATGAAAGAAGCCATTTATATTACTTCCAGACATCAATATAGGTCAATGTTACGACCTTTAGAAACTGAGTCAAAGAGAGTGAAAACAAGAAAATATTGAAATCTATGTCAAAAACAAGTATATGAATGAAACCTTTGAATTAACAACATAAAATCATAACATAAAATAGAATCGGATATCGTCATCGATGTATTATACACATTCTCAGCAAATTTACACTTTCGTTTGCGTTTGAGGGTACAGTTTAAGGAAAACCCTGCAGACGGGCGTTACAAAGTGTTACCTAACAAAGGCAGCCAAAAAATGTTAGCATATATTGATAAGCATTATGACATTGTCAATACATAGAAACAGACATACGTGGTATCCAATGCAGTTGAGGACGAACGGGGAAGGGAAAGGACATTGTACGGGAGAAATGAATTCAGTAAGAATATAGAGGCCAGAGGTAACAGTACCATTGATATACCAGTTTATTAACTCATCTTTAATTTATCAAATGAGATTCAATGAGGAAGTTCATCTCGATTTAAGGTTAACATAATGAAGGGCATCCACAAGGTACACCACCCCCCCCCCACCCGGTCCCATGCGTGCAGATACGTCAATGATCAACACAATGGATGTTGACAAGGAGAGATCCTCGTATGGGACGAGGAGTGAATTTCGTTTCTTTAAGAAAAAAAAAACAAGGACAATTTAAAACCGTTAAACTTCCTGCCTGGAGATGATTCAGATATTGCCCAAAATACGCTTTAATATCAGATAATGGTCACCAGATGCCACATTGAGCAATTTACTTTACGATCATTTTATGATACGCTTCTGAATATTTGTAATACGTTGGACGTTTAGAATCTTTCAAAAGGCACACAAGACGTTGAAATTACAAGTTAGTACATAGACTACATGTTACATAAAGATAACAATGTTGACAATATATCTCTGATAAGTTTTCTTTTATTACTTCCATTGACGTTACAATATCAATACATATCAATAATTTCATTAATTAGATTCTACGATATGAACTTATGATATAGTAACAGATAAACGGGATAAATCGGTTGTGATTGTATCACAATGAGAGACCGGGATCGCCTCAAAGGGAACAAGTGTGTTTGTTGCAAACATTGTATATTTGTACTTACATGCAGAAATACGGAAGATACCAAAAACAAATACAAAATAAAGGGATAATTATATCCTTGGAAATATGTAATATCATAAAAAATACCGCAACGCAGTGATTTCTTCCATATGTATATATATGTTAATCTCTGTGTGTAGTTATGTAAATATATTCAGTTTTGCGTTACAGGGCTTGGGTTTAGTGGTAAACGTCATGGCTTCATAACATCCAATTGGGTTAAAGCAAATACGACAAAAACTGAATTACAATGACGAGATCATGAATATTCATTAATCATTAACCAGCATCATTATTAAGAAGTATCAAAATAACGATACAAGAAGATGAAAAATGTGTATGGAGAGCCAATCATTGCATTAAAGGTTCATGTTAAATATACAGAACATTATCTTCGTTGCTATCATGTTAAAATCTTACTATAATACGTCAATGTCACGTGTTCATATTGTCTTCAAAGAAACACCATTAGAGATCATAGTAATGGAACAAAGAACTGGATTAAAAAACAAAACATGTTATTGTTATTAATTTATGTCTAAGACAACGTTTCAGTATAATTTTGAATAACACAATCAATGGTATAACGGTAGACAGCCAGTCATTGTTATTATGATAACATTTCACAATATTCTTAAAATATTCACTGGATTACGCGTGAGTAATATCAAAGATTAATACATAATATGGAAATAGGAGGAACGAAAGAAAGCAAATAAATCTTGAAAGAAACTAAAATTAATAAATGGTTGAAGTAGGATGCAATCCAACAATTAATGACTAAAGATAACAATAATTAGAGCAAGTATTAGTTGGTCTTAAAATTGTTATAAATCGAAGAAAAATATCGGAATTTAAAGAAATAAAGAAGATCTGAAATAAAATGAAACCAGTAGAACCATTTATAAGGCGCCATAAAATAACAATGAAAGAACAAAATGAAGAGTATATACTATACAGAGACGATCTTTTCATTTAAGAATTACTTGATATATAAATAAATTATCAGCTTTACTACGCCAAAATTATGTTATGATAAAACAATAACTGTTTAACGTTCTGCTTATAAACCTTATAAAAAGAGACTGCAAATGAAGCAATTATTGAAGACAAAATTAAAAAATTAAAACTTATTCAAAAATACGAGTCTTGTATCTTAACAATAATTCAAGAATCGGTACCTCCAAAATCAAAATTTCATGCGTAAGTGACCTAAAGTGACTTGCTCGTCGATAACTTACCTATCATATAATAGTAAATATAATCGATAGCCTACCTATCACGTAATATTAAAATGATCGATAGCTTACATATCACATAATATTAAAATGATAGATAGATTACCTATCACATAATATTACGATGATCGATATTTAATATGATCGATAATTTACGTATCAAAACATTATAAAATGATCAGTAACTTACATATCACATAATAATAAATATGTTCATTTGCTTACCTATCACATCATATTAAAATGATCGATAGCTAACCTATCACATCATATTAAAATGATCGATAGCTTACATATCACATAATATTTAACATGATCAATTGCTTACCTATCACATAACATTACAATGATCGATAGATTACCTACCATATAATATTAAATATGATCGATTGCTTTTCTATCACATATTATTAAAATGATCGATAACTTACCTAGCACATGATATGAAAATGATCGCTAGCTAACCTATCATGTAATATTAAATATGATCGATAGCTTACCTATCACATAGTATTAAAATGATCAAGAGCTTACCTATTACATAATATTAAAATGATCGATAGTTACATATCACATAATATTGATAGCTTACCTATCACATGATAGTACAATGATCGATAGCTTACCTTTCACATGATAGTACAATGATCGAGAGCTTACCTATTACATACTATGATAGTGATCGATAGCTTAGCTATCACATAATAGTAAATATGATCGATAGTTTACCTATCACTTCATAGTAAATATGATCAATAGCTAACCTATCACATAATATTACAATGATCGATAGTTTACCTAACAAATACTATTTAAATGATTGTTGGGTTTGATTCTCCTTTAGTCTCACAAACAAATAAACACTTTAAAAGATTCATTAAAATGAATAAAAGGAAATAATAAAAATTAAAAATGAAACACAGAGAGCATAACACTGTATTAATGTTTACTTAATGTACAGAACATTATCAGCGTTATGATCATATTCAATATTGTTAAATTTTGTAAGCTCACATGATTGTATGGTCTTAACAGACAAGGCTTTATTGAGGACTATATAACAACGGAAGGTAAATAAAGACGATAAAATACTAACAAGAGTCCAACGGTCACTATGGTTACTTGAATAGTGCAATAATAAAGTGTAGTAACCATCATCCAAATATCATAATATTTATGCCAACATGTACCAGCTATTAACCAACAACTGTATAACAAGTCTGGCTACAATCTGAATTCAGGTTGCGGAGTTATTTTAATTTAAAACTCCTTAGGTTTGATCCAATAATCTCATTAATATTCATAAGGTCAACGCCAAAACAATAGGGCACACTTTCTCACTAAAATACATCTACATAAAGCAAGTATGAAAATTATCCATTACTCCGTTGGAAATATACATCCAATATTTCTTTTCCAAAATGAGGATTCAATAAAATATGAATATACTACAGTCATTTGGGTATTAATATCTTCAAATCCCCAAAAGCAAAGTTGTAACCCTATACAATCCAGTCATATCAAGAAAATTAAACATAGGAATAAACAGAACATTTGCTATCAGTGTGCTGTAACTATGACGTCACACCTGTTTGCTTCAAGTTCACTTATATTACAAATTGTGACAATTTCAGCCATCGATATCTCAAAAATGCAAGATAGGAATTCGATGCTTATTATATGATTATTCAAATAAATTTTCCCCTGAGCTATCCTTTTAAGATTTGTCACGTCATCCTATTGTCTTCATGTTAAGAACGATAAAACATTGGAACAGAAAGAAATGAAGAAATGCTGGCTTAGAACAAACATATCAGAGATATTAATTAATATCACCTTTAGGTTCTCGTAGATCGATTTTAATAACACACTGGTATTGTAGATAACTAATGTATGTCATTTAGTCTTTACATTGACACAATTAATGTGGCTCTACTCTTGTTAGATTTAATACATTACGTAATCGATACGTCACAGTTTAATTCAAAATTAGTAAAAGTAGGAACGAAGAAAACCACAGAAAAGTTGAATCACGCAATCCTAGTTACTGAGTGTATGTGGATACAGTATGTACAGATTTTATCCAAAGCATTCCAAACATGTCTGCTGAAAAATAGTTTAGAAGTATTACCATAATTAGGCGTTTATTTAATGTTCTAAGTAGTAAAGTGCTTGTCGGGGAATGAGATGGGGGTGGGGATCGAAGATAGGGGTCTGAAGTTGGGATGAATCATATCATTACACACAATTGGACCAATGCAGGGTGTTATTCCCTGCCCCGAGGAGTGCATGGAGGCTGAGAACAGGTCACCAGCAATACTTGACCAGGGACACACGAGTAAGTGAAACCTCTTTCTTCAGTTACGCAAGTAGCAAAGACTTTGTTACATAATCGGGGGAAAAGAAAATTAAAAAAATAATGCACTTTACCGTTTAATTCCCATTGTACAATAAGCGCTGGTGGTGGTGACTACTATATAAAATTACTTGGTCACCAATGTAGAGGGTACGTCATTTATCCCCTCCTACACTACCCCCCCCCCCTGCTCATCCACTTACACACACATAGTAAGGTAGGGATGTATAGTCTCATATACTGATGACGTAGTGGTTGATGGATGACGTCATTAGAAGCTTGATTGGTTCTTAGTAATTTGATGTTGGCTTGAAGAGCAAACACATTTAGAGTTAGAAAAGAAAGTAAATGTGAACAGTAATGTAGGTAATAAAACGTAATGAATGACTTGTTGTACACTTTACAATACTAAGTAGCCTGTATGGTCATGTAATGTATCGAATCTTTGATTGGAGTTCTTTGTAGTATTTGGAGTTATCAACAGTTTACAAAGTTAACCTAATATCTTGATAGGATGGAGTAGGAATCTACTAAATACCCCACCCCCTTCTCCGAATATAAAGAAAACCTAGCAATAAATTTAAATTATGTACGCTGCCTGTGGTTAACCCCGTCTGAAAGGTGAGTAATGTCGTGCACGAGATTATCATAGTTACACATTCTTTCTAACATGTACTTCGCTTTTATCTTTTTGTTTTAAATTTCATTGAGCTAAATTCAAAAGACATAAGTAGTCAATTTGTTAATTGTTTCTTCAACTTGATAATCAATGACGTCATCATACTCTTTAAGTAGTTGGCGAAAATGAGGGCGCTGTCTCTCAATATAAGATAGATCGTGATCAGTGAAGCATATACATCATATTCAGAAATGGTCAAAGGATAACATGTATCTCCCCATCGCCTACCTCTCTATTCCCCCGAACGACAGCAACGTGACTTCCAAAACATAAAAAGTTACATTTGTACACTTTAGCGCACAAAACTAAGTTGTTGAATATGAAGCATATTAAAGGATGACTTTAAGCACAACATTAATGTTGTTATGTTGTAGACCACTGGCATTCAGTCTAGGTTGCTTTTGCTATAACATTTTGTTTAATTTTGAGACAAGTTACTTTGAACAGCTGAGTTAAAGGTAACTGGACTATATAATATAATACGGAGACAGTTATGTCAGTTCATCAAATACAACACAAAACACAATGGGATGAGAGACTTTTATGTCCTCAAATAACATATTAACATTGAAGTACAAACTCTACACGGACAAATGTTGTTGAGATCATCTAACTATGCTGTGATTTAAGAACGAAGTTACAAAACTTGATTTTGTTGAGCTATTCAATGTATAAATCACATTATTAACATGAATATTTAGGCCTGTACTAAGGGGCTGACGTCATTATCAATTTAGCATTAAAGGAGTTTTCCAGACATTTATCTTATTAAACCAGAAAAGCTGTAGAAACATTAATAACACTCCTTTTTTTGTGTACTATAACATTAAAAGACTGAAATTCCGAATAAATTAATCCTTTAAACAAAATGTAAATTGAACAGTAATCTTCAAATTTTACTTATTTCTTGGATATGTATTTTACAACTTAATCTCTCTACAAGATCCATTCACAATGAATGTACAATTAACAGTGTTTACGAAGTCACCATGCCATTGTCTTGAGAATATAAGCATTTGATGACGTCACAATCATACTGGACTAGTTGCATGTGTATTATACTGGAGCTCTATCTGGCGCTGTTTGTAGTATTTGGGAGATGTTAACAGTTTACAACCTAAATCTTTATTAGATCCTTCCTCACTGAAATTACTGCCATCAGTTTGAGGATTGAGTGAATGACGTCACAGTCCTGCTGATGATTGGCATCGCCAGATGAATATGCATCTGTAATGTAAAAATAAAATGATATATATTAGTTAATATTGTTATCATATTAAATTATTAGTATAATCATGAGGAAGTAATACCTAATGAACCCCCTCCTCCCGGAAAAAGCGTCAGCACCATAACATAACAATTACTTTTACACACTAGCTTAACAAAACACCTCGACACGGGAAACAAGCGAACGATGTTTCTGTTAATGGAAGGAACTTATCACTCATTTCCATACATTTAATCAGGGACCAGCTATGTTAATGAAATATATAATAAAACCAATTATAGTTGAAGCAAATGATATTAGTGACCAGATAAAATTAGATCATCACAGACATAGGAATACAAATTCTGGTTATTGATAGAGATTATTTTCAATATATTAAGATTTTACAAATAAAAGTAGCAGACAATCACTGTGAACAAATACAATGTTAAGCACTAAGGTAGAGAGTATTCAGCTGTACTGACTTACAGTTACTTGAACATTGTCAGGTTGAAATTCTCCAAGCTCAACTGGTAACTCTCCTCATCGAATCCCTAAACAAGAGGGAAAAGTATAAGCAAGGAATATGTATAAGATAACACAAAAATTAAGACAATGCAGTATACTTAAATGTTGTAAATATTAATTGTATGCAGCCATATAAGAAGTGTTATATCAAAGATAATCGAATCATAATACAACAAAATAAATTTACTTCTTGTTAAATTCATTTTGCATGTTTTCAAATGTATTGACAATTTTTGTCCTGTATATATTATTTCAGTTATCATTTTAGGGATTTCTAACGAGAACATCCTGTGAATATTTTAGTACTGAACATGATATACACATGGAGGCTAAATCCATGAAACCATGGTCACCTATGATGTGGTCGCCTTGATTCCATGCTTGAAAAGACTAATTTGTGAAAGTTGGATTCTATGAAGTTCGACTGTTTGATTGAAATAGTGACAATTAGTATATAAATAACAAAAATGAATAGTAAATGTCAACAAATATTGACTCATTGCACAAAGATATAATCCTCTCCCAATAAATAAAAGTGATTTATGTGTAAAACCTGATTACTGTACAAGAATCAGTTCACTCATCTCCACACCCCATCCTCTTCTCTGCTGGTATAAATAAATGACCTATTCAGGGATTTCCCCTTCATATCACTATGACTTAATCACTATAACCCTATGCACTATCACATTATTACCTAGTGAAATGTTCCGTCATGTTTTAACACCAAACCGATTCACACAGAGATTACAGTAATTACTATTAATCTTAAAGTTTATAACCACAGTAAAAACTGGATCGTGCTGATAAATCTGATAGATTGGTAGCATGTGCTATAAGGATTTCAGTAAGAACTGAGGATATGTGTAATCCCAACAAATAAACTGGATTTGTTGGGATTACACATATCCTGAGTTCTTACTGTAATCCTCACAGAACATGCAAACGATATAAAAAACCAGTCTAGATAACTCGGTTCATTGCCTAAATTTAGAGATGGGGGAGGTGGGGTCGGGGTAGGGGGGGGGAGATTCATACCAATGTTCAGTGGTTCTGAAAGTGCTGCACTGTATGTGTTCACACGGTGTAAGAGCACGCTTAAAGACCCTGGTCAGAGGCATTGTTGGACCCGGAGACATATTGCCTGCGAAGTCGTAAAACTCATGCAATGGCTATTGTTTTATGTACTCCCGGGACCACAATGCGAAAGTAATTCCTCTCACTGTTGTGTAAAAATTATTCGCGATCATAATACACTCACATCCTCTTCCGCAACATACGGGCATTTGTGGTTACCATAGTACCAATGTCTGGGAACCTGTTAGTTTGCAGGTTCTAGGCATATTGTAATAGTTAGGCTTGAGTTCGATTTTTTTATTCGAGCTCGATTTTGTTTTGAGAGAGAAATTGGGACATTGAATGAAAGACCATGGTATTACCTTTATGTCAAGAGTAACGATTACTAATATTCATGTATTATACCTTACATATTTTTGGGGGGCCAAAGAGGATCAAACTCAAAACCCTGGAAAAAGAAGAAATATAACTCAGAATCCGTTCTTATAAGACCTTGATAATTTTTTCCAAATATGCTATTAGATTTATCAACAGAAAAGTAAAGTCAGCTAGCAGGCTAGTGGCAGTGCCTACCACAAACTAAACTTTAAAATGATGCTGAATATGTATGTTGTATACATGAGGAAAGAGTCGGAGATTCCATAAACGTGGTACCGAAAATAGGGAAACAAAATGGAATAATGAGACGTCTAACATAGTTTTGCTAACAGCGAGATATCAAATAATTGAAAATTTTAGGAAATAAGAACTTGAAGCAGGTTGATGTCACGTGTTGCAACTTATTTGACAGATTTGTTTTAATTGCTCATTTTCGCTCTACTTGTTTTTACCTTAAAATGGACATGAATCCAACGTTCCCCATAGGAGTTTCAAAAATAATAATAATAAAAAAAAGATGGAAGGTATGTGTATTTATATTATGATGTCTCTATTCTGAAGGGAACTTAATGAATGTCTCATGAAACACGAATTAACTACTTTTTAGTTCTAACTATACTGTTAGTTTCTCTGTACATTATCAGTGTAACGATTCTTAATTCAAAACGAAAAGCAATACGGACGTTGAGGGGTGAAAACGGCCGCTGTATATGAACACATTGTTGATGTTTTAGTGACGTTTAATAGACGTCCATGAGGTGCGGGGTGGGGTTGATATACATATGCATCCAACTTTGGATGACATATTTTAAATTTTAATTATTCACTAGGACGAATACGCCCTCCCTCGGCCTTCAAACAATGGAACTATACAAGCTGCTATTTTGTCTGCCTTTCAACAGAAATACGTCATCACGTCAACTCATCCGTCTTCTGCATGGTGACTATACAAACCCAGTATTCGTTATTACCTCTACGCCTAAACAATACTAGTTGTACGTGTGAGCTAACTAAACATTAGCAGGGCCTCAGTAATTTAGATATAACATGCCTTGAAAACAGCTCTTATGATAATTCTGCAAAAAGAAGACATAATTTGATACTAAACATTCATAAGAACATTGTTTGTTAGCTGGACTAGTCAGGTGTCATTACATATAATTACACAAATTTAAGTAAAAAGAAAAACATGACCTTCTGATTTGGTGTTACGTGCGCCATCTGTTTGTACATGTATGTAGGCAACATGTTTAAAAGTAATGTTTACATTGAATATTTCAAACTGGAGTATTATGTATTTAAAAATATATAGAATGATGCCTTATATCTTATTTTGACTAGTATTATATTTGCTGGTTAAATATTTTAAAAATTGACCGATTACACTTTTAAATACTAACAGTACTATGGTTGTGCTAATAATCAATCCAGTTTAAGACAACATTCTTCTCTAAAATCAGTTCTGGAATCGCTCTGGACTGACAGGTCAGAATTGATTTGAGCATATTGCCCAATTATTGTGTTTATTCTTTTGACTTTTTGTTGGAAATGTTGAGGAGTCACCTCAGATCCACGTATAGGTTCATCTTTATTAAATACCTACGCCGTTACTATCATGTCAGTTTGGTCTACAGGGACCCTCATTGTAACTTACCTGAAGCACGTGATCCCTCGGATACTAAAACATTATTTTTTTTTATATTGTTTCTAGTTTCCTTATATTTGGTATAACAACAGCTTGGTATGCTTACATTCCACAGTGAATGGTTTCTACTCCAAGTTAGTCATTTTATGTCACAGTGGACCCTCTCGCATCCCAATGAATAACAATGATGCTATAACCCAACGGATACCCTCACAACCCAGTAAATCATCTCGCTCCTATAGACTCAATCATCAACAGAGAGGACCAGTTTATCTCTTCAATTTCATTAATTAATGTGTTCCTGTTTGACGGGTATGTGATGATGCTTACGTGTAAACTTTATTGTATCGTTTATCGAATTTATGTGAGAAGCTTAGCTCCTCCTTAGCTTTCCCCAACCCCTCCCTCGCCCCAGAGAATGATTCTAATGATTTTATTATATCAAAGAATACGGAAGTAGAGATTTATCAGAGATTTGAATATAGACTTCTAGAGTTAGCCTTTTCTGTGTATAAAGAAAATGGTTACACCTTCCGTTTCCTTTTACAGTCAACCTTGCCTGGACAGCTGACATTTTTAAACGTTAAATTCCACTTTGGTGTAAGACTTCTAACACGCCATAATATCGGACTAACCTTTTAGTATTTAAAGGTATATTCGTTTCTTTGTTGAGCATTTCTTTGACAGTGTGTGTGGAAGGAAGATTATTTAGGACGTATATAAACTTGACATTGAGAACAGTGCTATCACAATTACGAGATATAAACTTGTTACTGGCCTATCTTAATTCCCTGCTCGATACACGATAATTATAAATCTTTCCCCCTGATGAGAAACAAAGTCCAATACTCTTTGTCTTATTTATTTGTTCAACATTAATTAATACCTCTTTGTCTGTTGTTAAAATTACCGTTACTAATTAACATGAACATGAATATATGTCTCTCTTACCTCTTCTCCTGGTAGATTGCCATCCTCGTCACAGGCCTGAAAGGAAGAAAAATATTATATTCATGGGATTTTAAAATTAAATTTCAGGAAAATATAATATGGCGAAGCAAAAAATGTATAAATTAGAATGATTTATCTTCACAAATATCACAGTAAACTATTCCTGGCAGGTAAACGCACATCTACATCGAACACCCTAAAGTCAATAAAGAATACAGACTCGTCAATGTAAGATGCACGGACTTAATAACATGAATATAAACATCAGCTTTATAGGGAAGAAATAGTTAGTTTTAAACCGGTCATCAAACACTGAGTGACGTCATTAATCACTGTGTGACGTAATTAAACACTGGTTGACGTCATAATGATTAACTTCTCATGAGAAAGGAAAAGAGGGCAGTATTCAAAGATACACCCCAGAACATCGTGGTTGGATCGATGTAATGGCAAAAATAAAGCAAAATATTGGTTATCCCACAAAGCATCATAGTATTTACCCCTTACCCCCCCCCCTCCTCCCTCTTCGTCTTAGATATTGTTGATCGTGTAGAGATATCCATGAAAGTTTGGGGAATTCAGTTGTATGATGAACACATAACATAAAAGACACAAGGGGAGAATTAAATAGACTAGTGTAGATCTGGTAACACTCATTAAAAAATATCATGAAATATAATAAACCCTGCACAGATTTTTTCTATCTAAATTTACCCTGTATGTGTATGTTTAATTGGTAGTTTTACATGCGTACATAATCAGTTTTCCAATAAGTGACTCTCTCTGTTCAACGTTAGGCAAGGAACATTTGGACCAGGAAGAGACGGTCTGGTACATTAAGGAATATTTAGAGTGGGTTTATGTAACCAATTCGCCCTGTGTGTTTATTAGACCAGTATAGGCAGAAACCGCGTGAGCTCGTACGGAAGTGTAGAAGGGACATTGCATTGACGTGTTACCGACTTGACAAAACGACAATTATCTGCAAATTGACGAGTTGACGAGATGGTAACGTGACAAAATTCAGAAAATTGATGTTTTGACGAGATAACGGATCTCGCCAATGCATCAATTTTCTGCAAATTGACGAGTTGCACACTTGCTACCATCTCGACAAAATGACAAAATTCAGAAAATTGACGTTTTGACGAGATAACGGATATCGTCAATACATCAATTTTCTGCAAATTGACGAGTTGATCAGTTACTACCATCTCGACAAAATGACAAAATGCAGAAAATTGACGTTTTGACAAGTCGGTAACTCGTCAATGCAATGTCCCTTCTACGCTTCCGTAGAGCTCGTCATTGATGCGTCACTATATATTAGCTAGACTTGGTTTGGGTTGCTCATATACTCTATAGAACGCTGTTTGAACTCGAGAGTACCATACTCAGACCAAGTAGTCTCGGACTCGGCTCGGAATAAGGAATAATTGGACTCAACTACATCAGAGTGTTTCTTGTACTATAAGATACAGACATATTGAATGGTTCTGATGGCAAGAGTACTAATAACAATATGTACCATGTGAGGATACAAGGCCCGAATGTTGCATTATATTATTGTCAGCACTTGAATATAATTATGAAGATGCAAAAGTCAATTTGCCCGGTGGTAAATTTTACAAAATCAACCACATTACTAGGTACTTTGAACACCCCCTCCCACTCTCCTCCCACTCTGGCCTGAGCTCCTTCGAGATACTGCTTTAATAACTTTTATTTAGCAGTTATTCAAAAGACGAAAGGAATAATACAAATATTTTAAAGAGGTTGGTAGAAAAAGACGTTTCTTGAAAATGAAATAAAAACCTTAAATTTAATCTTTCAGTTAAACTTTTAAGTATTCACCTCTCCTTTAATTTTCCTAGTATGTTAAAGTACATCGAGTTGATGAAACCTACCTAAAACAATTCATTTGTTTCTTAGTTTCAAGTTAAACCCAGATACGCCCTTTCATATATAAGCCTGCTTAGACCCACACATTTATATCAGTCACGTGTATATATACATTAATCTAAATCAATAATGAAATATAATCAATATGGATCCCTCAAATCCCATTACAACTCAAACTACTAAAACCCAGTAACATTTAATGATTGCTGTATTGCTGCATGCAGTGACGTCAGAGGTAAAGATTCTAGAGGTAAAAATTATCCATCGATATTTTCACCAATAAAACATTTTTGACTAAGAAACACTGGGAGCACGATAGATTAATTTCGCTTTATATGTTTTTATCTGTCTGAATATTCTCTATCTTAAAATTAATAATATATCATTGATTCACAAGACAATAACTTCTATAATGAGAGCACATAAGAGTCTACATGCAGAGAAAGGACAACAATATTTAGGAAATAAGACGAAAGTACTGGAGTACGAGCGTGGAAGGGAGACTTAATTTATTTTCATTTATTTGTACCAACCTCGTCACAAGGTTTCTAACATATATTGTGTATTGTACAATATATATACATCCTAGAGAAATAACTCCTTGTCGTTGGACAATTGCAGATTTAACTTTAAATACAATTGTCGTTACTTCAGTATGGGGACCTAGACCCCCCCCCCCCGACTTCCAATTAGAATCTCTAAGGAAGTTTGTTTTCGTCTTTAATATATTATGTAAAAATAACGAATCAAACCATAGAAAGTGTGCCATTACAATATGTAGGCAATACGTAGATTTTATGACCAATTGTCTTTAATTGGGTTCAAGTTTACTGAATTAGAATAATGTCCTAAAGTGCAACGTGTGATTAAATGAATTACCACTTCATTAATGCGCACACACCCAGTGGCGTAGCCAGGATTTTTTCAGTGGGGGGCGCTGGGGGGGGGGGGCTTGAACATTTCCTGGGGGGCTTGACCATTTTCTTGTTACTATCTAAGCGGAGCGCCACCATGAGTTGGCGCGTAGCGTACCGAAATTTTTTAGCTAAAAAGGCCTCCTAGGTCGTTGGAAATGACACTTCCCAGGCCTTCTAAGCTGCTCTAAAGTTTTCTCAACATCCTTTATTTTGAGATCCCATGTGTTTGATATGGTCATCAAATAGTTTAGTGAAATAGAAGAAAAACCAATCT
>KN892295.1:5260-16921 GCA_000934455.1 Apostichopus parvimensis
GTTCCCCACCCTCCTTTTTGGAAATGCCTAGTTTGTTTATTTTGTTGGCGTACCACTGCTGTTCTTGAGTATGAGGCGCAGTCGATGTTGGATTGAAGAAACGGATTTCGTTCTGTTGCGGTTTCACCACCGCTAACGGTTTCTCACTCTTTGATCCTCTCCTCGAACCGTATGAAATGTTCATCAGGGCCGAAGCTGACATCCTGTAACCACGGTGATTGCTGCAACGAAGCTTCAGACCGCCCACAAATTCCTCGTCGAAGATGACCTCGTAAATCGAATCCAAAATGGTGGCACCTGTTGCCAGGGGAAAGTAACAGCACTAAAATGTTGGCATGGCAACGAGTTGGAAAAACCTTAAAAAGAGCCTCCACAGGAATTGAAACCTGGACCTCCCACTTTATAAGCAGATGCTGATTCCTACTGGGTAACGGACGCTGGACGTATGTCTTATAATTTCACATCAATCAAATTATGTCATAATTTCACTGTCGGCCTTACCAAATATCTCCACCAGGATATATATGCAGCAAAATGGCATTTATATTTTCAATGACCTTAATAGCACCGCTTGGTCAAGAACACAAATGTGGATATCTATATAGACCAAGTACAAAGCAAAATTGATATACAGACAAAATATAGAGATAGAGCCGAAACAGGAAGATATTGGAGGAAAAAGGTTTGACTTATGCTTACCATCCTGAATGCCGACGACCACTCCTTTGTGTCCGAGAGGAACGGAATACCCATCCCTGACGTTGATGACACGGTCATACAGTTGGTAGGTAGCTTGGGGGTCCGGTATTAGGTTCCCTTGATATTCAAACGGCTGAAAGACAAAGAGAGGAGATTGAGTATGTTAATATCTCCAAATTTGGTGGATATGAACTATGAATCAGTGGGTATTAAAAAAAAAATTTTAAAAAATTAATTTTTTTTTTTTTTTTTTTTTTTTTAATGAGTGTTAAAAAATATATTTAAAAAAAATAAATAAATAAATAAAAAAATAAAAAATGAGGTTGACGATGTCACGATACCAAAAGACTTTTCTTGTCACATGATCCCTACTCAAGAAGCAGCCTCTCAAAATTTGCAGGGGCAAATCTAAGAAAACTAGGTCACACTCTTCTGAAAGAAAAAAATTTGCTTTTGCACTACAAACTTAGCAGCAAACATAAGTTTGCTCTGAAAGTTAAGGTACATTACGTGGAAATTGAACAACATTCGCACGAGGTCATTCCTTACACTTTTTCACTGTCACTTATGCTGTGATACTTTTGGTATCTGCCGATACTTATCTTGAGCCAGCCAACACCACCTCCCACCCTCCCCCCCCCTCCAGCATTCCATTTCTCACCAAATCAAGAATTAAGCAGCAAGAATTTAATGAATTTGAATAGAATCTCAACATGTTGTCATCCAGAAACCCTTCACCCAACAATTAATGACATGTAACAAGCAGTTCGATTAATTCCAATTTGACCTTTACTTCACTCTTTGAAGTGGAATTTAAAGGTCTACATTGCTATAAGATTTCTGTTTCAGTATGATCCAAAATAAAATTTGATCAAAATCAGCTCAAAATAAGATGCTTTGAAAAATTGACACAAACCCAACCATTATTATTGATCAATGTGTTTAAGATAACAGTCATGAACAACTTCTCCAGACGGCTAATAAAGGTCATATTCCAATTGGGAGATGTTACAGATTGACTGTTCCGTCACGCACAAGGCTGAAGACTTGATCAAGTCTAAACATGACATCTTCAGCCAACATATGCTTCTATTTTTTTCTGTCTTACTTTAATTATTAACATTTTTTATTTTCTGTAATGGAAACGAGTATTGTAAATTTTGAATTGAAAATATCGAGCCTCTTATCACAACTTCATGATGATGTTGGATTTCCGGAATTGAGTGTTCCATCACGCACAAGGCTGAAGCCTTAATCAAGTCTAAAACATGACATCTTCAGCCAACATATGCTTCTATTTTTTTCTGTCTTACTTTAATTATTAACATTTTTTATTTTCTGTAATGGAAACAAGTTTTGTAAACGTTGAATTGAAAATAACGAGCCTCTTATCGCGACTTAATGATGATGTTGGATTTCATCGTCAACACTTTTGACATTCTACCTTGAAAATAGGAATTTGAAAGAAAAAGAAAGAAAAAGGAAAAAGTTACAAGGGTTTGAGGTCCTACTGGCACTATTAACGACACAAATTTACAAAAAAGGCCAGCTCAAAGAAATGACTTTCAAACCAGGTTATCCATTTCTTTGCTTTTTTTGGGGGAAGTTTCTCTTCACAAATATCTTTGACATATATTAAAAGCCAAAGATGATGGTTTGGGTCTGTGTTCCACTGAAATAAAATATGGATTTTGACAAGCAATCGTCTTACCCTGTGTAGTAAGTGAGGACGGACCATAAGCTTCACTTTCTTTGGTTTCTCACATGAGGCCTGTGGAAGGAGAAAAACAAGGAGGAGGCGATCATAAAATATCAAAAAATAGACATAAATCATTAAATTCACTGAATGGGCAGTCTTGGTTTTTGTTCATTATTTTACTTCTATCTCTTTGTGTTCCCCCTGCTCATCAACCATTCTGTGCATGTATTTGTCCTTTCTGTTACTGTTACTTGTCATTCAGCCTCTGAAGAAGATCCTGCTAGGATCGAAAAGTAAGGCCAACTCACTTTTACACATTCTCTTACACAGGCTCTCTAGTGGATAAGCAGATTGCTAACAGTTTTATTTTATTTTTATTTTAATATTTTGAGATGTTAGATTTCAGTGAGTTTGTGTCAAGTTTATAAATGCAATTAATTCTGAAAATGTATTCTTCCCTCATTCTGATTAGCCCTTAATGTGTCTGTATGTGTGGATTTCTAGTTAAACTACTGAAGTGACTTTTGCCAAAGCACAGAATACAGTTGTTTAAGAATTCCTTTGTTTATAGAGCTGTAGTATTCCATGATATCTCACAAATAACTTTGCCAATATTTAATGTTACACCACTCCAAAACACTTTATTCAATCAAAAACACTTAGATGAATTGTTATAGTTTTTATATATTTTGTATAGTTTTTGAATATTTTGTATGAACTAACATTTGATATATATTGCTTTAATATTGTATTTTATTCTTCCGTTTAATAAATATTTACCCAGACAAGCAATAAAACTACAACATTTCTGTTACCTTGGCAACCTCTTCTTCAATCAGTTTGATGATTGGTTCATCTAGAGCCAACTGACCAATCTTGGCCTTAGCAACCTTGGTACATTCCAGTTCTGCCAGCCATTCCTTCACCTCCTTCAGACGAGTGCTGGAGGATCCAAAGACATCGGTTTCATAGAATACGTCGGACTGAGATCTGGTCCCTGATAGCATGTCAAAGATCTCTGGAAAGCTGAGAAGATAAGATCAGAAAACAAATGAAGAAGGCATAGTGAATTCTTTGCTACATATTCTCCATTTGAGAAAAAGGTAATGTACCGTTTGCACACAATGTTTCATGCATACCCAGGTGCATTTACGCGTTAGAAATCGAGTGTCTTGTGCTATACATCGGGTATTTCCTTAGTAAAGGCCATAGGCTTGGATCACCCCTTCTGGTTTACACCGCAAATTTCAAAATGAACAACTACCAGTTTATTGGGGAACTGTTGAGGAAGTTACTTACTAACACTATAGGAGAGTACATTGTAAATATACTGGGGAATTAAGATACCTCACTACATACTCCCATAGGATAAGTATCACTTTTGGGGGATACTTTTGAGGTAGTTAACTAGTAACAGTACTGGATAGTGTACAACAGTATTACCCTACCTCACTATATAATCCCATAGAACAAACTAGCAGTAGTTTGGGATACTGTTGAGGTAGTTACCTAGCAAGGGTACTGGATAGTGTACAACAGTTTTACCCTACCTCTCTATATATATTCACGTAGAACAACTAGCAGTAGTTTGGGATACTGTTGAGGTAGTTACCTAGTAACAGTACTGGATAGTGTACAACAGTACTACCCTACCTCACTATATATTCACATAGAACAACTACCAGTAGTTTGGGATACTGTTGAGGTAGTTACCTAGTAACGGTACTGGATAGTGTACAACAGTTCTACCCTACCTCACTATATATTCCCATAGAACAACTAGCAGTATTTTTGGAGTACTGTTGAGGTAGTTACTTGGTAACAGTACTGGATAGTGTACAACAGTTCTACTCTACCTCACTATATATTCCCGTATAACAACTAGCAGTAGTTTGGGATACTATTGAGGTAGTTACCTAGCAAGGGTACTGGATAGTGTACAACAATTTTACCCTACCTCACTATATATTCCCATAGAACAACTAGCATTATTTTGGGATACTGTTGAGGTAGTTACCTAGTAACAGTACTGGATAGTGTACAACAGTATAACCCTACCTCACTATATATTCCCGTAGAACAAATAGCAGTAGTTTGGGATAGTGTTGAGGTATGTACTTAGTAACAGTACTGGATAGTGTACAACATATTACCCTACCTCACTATATAATCCCATAGAACAACTAGCAGTATTTTTGGAGTACTGTTGAGGTAGTTAACTAGTAACGGTACTGGATAGTGTACAACAGTATAACCCTACCTCACTATATATTCCCGTAAGACGTCTAGCAATTTATTGGAATACTGCCACTGTGCCCCATCTTCCCTCTTCTTAGTATAGCCTGGTACTTCTTCTCCAGCTTTGTTGAATTTGAGATTCAAACCGATATTGATTCTGCTGCCACTCTTGGCATCCAAGTCAACTCCAGTACTGATGAAAAGATAAAACAGCAATGCTAATTATACTAATTGCAATAATATTTGTGAACAACAAACAATAATTGAAGTATTTATAATGATTCCATGTTTACACTAAGCTTACACTAATACTGGACACACACATGAGCATAACTCAGATTTAATAAGCCAAAAGGTAACAATCAATTAGTAGCTAATTTGCTATTAACATATTGTGTATGTTTGATGAACTTATACAACAAATCTGAGTGTACTAAAACACAATGGGTGTAATTGAAACACACAATGGGTGTAAGTGAAACAACAGTGTGTAATTAAAATATATAATGGGTGTAATTGAATCACACAATGGGTGTTATTGAAATAAAACAATGGGTGCAATCAAAACACAATGGGTGCAATCGAAACACATAATGGGTGCAATCGAAACACTGGGTGTAACACTGCGTGTAAACAGTGGGTGTAAATGGAACACAATGAGTGCAATCGAAACACATGATGGGTGTAATGGAATTACAAAATTGGGTGTAACTAAAACATACAATGAGTGTAATCATAATACACAACTGGAACACACAATGGGGGCAATCGGAACACACAATGGGTGTAAATGAAATACAACAATGGGTGCAATCCAAACACACAATTGGTGTAACTGAGACACACAACCAGTGTTACTGAGACACACAATGGGTGTAACTGAGACACACAATGGGTGTAACTGAGACACACAACGGATGTAACTGAAACACACAATAACTGAAACACACAACGGATGTAACTGAAACACATAATGGGTGTAACTGAAACACACAATGGATGTAACTGAAACACACAATGGGTGTAACTGAGACACACATTGGGTGTAACTGAAACACACAATGGGTGTAACTGAGACACAAAATTGGTGCATTGCAAACACTGCTGCATATCCATTACTTCCAAAGAGCAAATCTAAAGGCAAATAAAGTTCATGGAATCAACAAGAGGTTTCATTTTTGTTTTTTTTATCCTCACAAGTACCTTGGAGGAGGGCCTTTGGAAATGAAGATGGTTCCAGTGATTCTTGACACAATGTGAGGTGAAACGGACAGTTGTTTAGCCAGGACGTATGCTGGGAAATACTGCATCTGGAATTTCTGGAAATAAAATAAAACATGATTAGCAGCTACAATCGAATGGAGCAGACCCAAGAGCAATGCCATCCAGTGAAAGGGCTTTAATTAAAGGGGTTCACATCTTGTGTTATCCCAGCATTCCACAAGGAGACTCTACCAAAGTGATACCCCAGTGCATTAAAGGGGTGTTCACCTGTTATCCCACCAACAGAGTTCTAAAGAGCTTCACTTTCAGTGATGCAACAGAGCTCCCAAAAGGGCCTCATATAAAACTGTGGCACCACAGAGCTCCACAAGGAGATTCTATGTCAGCGATACCCCAGTGCTTTAAATGGGTGTTCACCAGTCATGCCAACCCCCCCTCCCCCACCCAGAGTTTAAAAGAGGCTAGTGTTCTATGCTTTGTCAGAGCTGATATAGAGACATACATTCAGCAACACCGTAGAGATCTACTAGGATGTCTCATCTTTTGTGATATAAAAATGCTCACAAAGGGGCAAATTTGAGTGATATCACTCAAGTTTGAGATGTCACTAATCTTCAACGATACCACAAGGCATTGGTAGGGGTTGACCTTCAGCGATACTAAGGAGCATCGCATGGGGCTCACCCTCATATGATTCCAAGGAGCATCAATGGGCGCACCCTTCTGTGATGTCAAAGAGCTTCACAGGGGCTAACCTTCTGTGATATCACCAAGCTCTAAACTAAAAACTCTTTAGCAATGCAATAAGTGGATAAACTATTCCCTGACGATACCGGATACTTGAACATGTTCAAGGTGATCAAAAACAACCGATAATTTACCTGTTCTTTCCTCATGATGTGATGGAAGTCGGGTTCCGAAGGGACGATGAACTGCACGGTTACTTTATCTTCTTTGGTCTCCACCACCTGTCAGAACAGAGGAAAGAAAATGGTTGGCATGTGCTACCAAGGAGTGAAAGGAAGGACAAGATGCCAGCAATCAGAAAAACAGGAGGATTTCTTGGAGGGTACATAAGACTTTATATAACCTAACAAAAAACAAGGCCCCCAAACAAAAAGTGTGCATATGTCGAATGCAGGAAAGGGGGGAAGGGAATATTATTTGGATGCAGACCCCACCCAACCACCCCCCTACCCCTCATCCTCCTCATTCAGACAATATTCCCACCCTGATATATTCTTTTCAGGAAACATTCACAAAGCAATCCTTTTTATTCTTTAATTGCAAGTAATTACCTTTCCTAAGGCACCATAGTTAGGACTTCCCAACATGAAGCATTCTGAATGTTTTGGAAAAACCTCAGACAAAGTCTTGAACTGTTTGAATGACTCATCGTGTACGGCAATGTCCTTAACTGTCATCTGGTAGGCAAATATCTGTGGTGTTGGAGCCCATTGCTTCTCCAGGCTGATAACACCTCCATTACCACAGATGTACCTGACAAGATGCAAAGAAAATACTTATCGTGCAGTAAGATAATGATTACCAGCATTTATATCAAAGACGTAACTGGTATACAGCAAAGGAAACTATATATTATGGAGTCAATTGATGACAAAAGTACCACAGATATAGCTAACACAAAGAAAAGAAAAGTAACTTAAATATCATTTGACATGAACTTATGCTGTACCCACTACCACAGATATACCTAACACAAAGAAAGGAACAGTAACTTAAATATCATGTACCAACTACCACAGATATACCTAACACAGAGAAAGGAAAGTAACTTAAATATCATTTGATATGAACTTATGCTGTACCAACTAACACAGATATACCTAAAACAAAGAAGACAAAAGTAACTTAAATATCATTTGACATGAACTTATGCTGTACCCACTACCACAGATAAACCTAACACAAAGAAAGGAAAAGTAACTTCAGTATCATTTCATATGAACTTATGCTGTACCCACTACCACAGATAAACCTAACACAAAGAAAGGAAAAGTAACTTAAATATCATTTGATATGAACTTTTGCTGTACCCACTACCACATGTATACCTTACACAAAGAAGTAAAATATGTTAATATGGCATATAGGTGATGCCAACTGCATTACTGAAGATATGCCTAAAACAAAGAATAGAAATGTTAAATACTGCATATTAGCTTATACTACCACTACTACCAAAGATATAAAAAACAAACAAATATATGAATATGGCAAAATATGATTCAAAATGCCATAACTACAGATATACCTAACACAAGGTAAGAAACATTTCAATATGGCAAAAACTGATGCCAATGTCACTACTTCAAGAATGGAAAGTACTATGGCACAAACTGGTAAAGCCACATTACCACACACATACTTAACACAATGGGCAAGACAATTGACAACCCACAGATATCAATTATGCTCAGCTGAGAGAATTGCCAACTCAGAAACCCACAGTAAAAACATGAACATATCTCTTACCAAAAAAAACAATCCTAAACATATACATAGATACTAGAAGATAAATTGTCATACAGGTTTGAACTTACTTTCGTCCAAGCAGAGGACAGGCATAGACCAATACTTTAGTTGGACCAATCAAAACACCTTTCCTCTTGTGGTAGCTGTGAGGATAAAGAAAATTATCAAATAACTATCAAACTTAATCCAAGAAACTGCTATTTACCCTAAAGTGGCAAAATATTTCTCCAAGCTAGAATGGAGTTTTTACAGAAAAATGACTTGTTTACAACAAGACTCACTACTCACTCACTACTATTGCTGCTTGCTAAATGTAACTATTACGGAGAAATTTCGTCTTTCTGGCCTATTGAAGTAAAATAAAATTAAGAACCCACTGTTCTATATATTCCCTTTTGATCACGATTATCTGAAACTTACTGAGATCCGATACCGAGATCTGATAAAAATGACTTGTTTACGACAAGACTTACTAGTGAACTCGAGCATCGTACTTATGACATTAACCACATCATGATAAAGCTTGATGGCATCTTTGATCACAAAAGAAAAGTTTATACCGAGCAACTGGACCCTTGCACCCTTAGAATCTAGCACCCTACTATTGCTTTCTGGCCTTGTGAAGTAAAATAAAATTAAGAACCCACTGTTCTATATCTTCCCTTTTGATCACGACTATCTGAAACTTACTGAGATCCGATAACTGAGACCTCGCCGTCGTAGAACCTCTCTACGTCCTTCTTGGTCAGATCCGTGCATTTGACCGAGAGTTTCTCCGTCATGTTCCTCTGGTTCGCACCCACGGTTTCCACCAATTCAAACCGCTTCTTGCAGTCAGAGACGGCCAGCACCCTGACTTCCTTCAGGTGCGGCCATTCTGCGTAGATGATCTTTCCCAGCAATTGGGTGTAGATCTCTTCCGCATGCTGAAGAAAGTAAAGGAGGCCAAAAAAGAAAAAATTGAAAATTTGACCGACTTAGAAAGAAGATAGCGGAACAAGTTTCCATGATGAAAAGATGAGTGAATCTGAAAGCTAATTCAATGAATTTTGAAAGTCTTTAAGGTCACTGCAAGGTAACTGTACATTACCTATTAAAGGTAACTTATTTATTAAAGGTAACTTCAGTCTTATTGGGTCATAGGTTAATAACATGGTTTCATACACCTGACAACATTCTGAAAGTAGTTGAATGTCAAGATGCACTCATCGTCTGGGTAAAGATTACCGCCCGAAGGAGACGGTCCCAGAATTAAACCACTGGTTAACCTTCACAACAAGATTTCAACTGGTAGCATGGTAGCAACGTCCTCTTTGACACAGAGGGGTCAATAACTCTGTGATCTAAACACGGATAGGGTCTCAAATAAGCTACTGTAAAGCTTCCTGATCATTGGGTCTCTAACCTAAACTATGCAGCAATGTGATAGCCATTGGTATCCCTTTAACACACGGAACAACTTACATTACACCGTTCTATGTGAAATATTTAGCTACTTTACGAAGGTCAGCTATTCTGTAAACGGAAAATATCTCATTTGAACTACAGAAAGACTCACTTCGACTTTTGTTTCATTTGCCTGTTTTAAGAAGATGACTAATTTGCACAAAGGATTAACAGAGCAGCTGGGGCACCAAAAAACAATAATTCTCACAAATCAGACCCCATAAACTGTTGGTATGCTAACATGGAATACTTCTGTAGGCCAGGATAACACTCACTGGCAGCCATTGTTTCAATGGTCTGTGAAACCACTTTCCATCATTTTGCAGGACAAGAGACTACTAGCTACTACAATATTTATAACATTCATTTCTTATAATAATAACAGAAAAATCTATTCATTGTTCAGACCTTTATCTGGGTGGTATCGATAACCTTCAAGATGGTATTCTCTCCTCGGCTGTTCTGCTGAAATACTTTGACATCGTCTTTCTTGAGTTCGGACTGAAAGGAATGAAGACGGATTTATTGCAGTTTAAAACCAAATGGCATTCGTAATATTTACGATTGCTAGACATTTCACTGGCTGAGATATCAACGTTCATCATATGCCAGAGAGAGTACTGTTAACACGAGATAACGTTTCATATCTCGGTCTAATCTATAGGCAGTCTGTTAAAAATAATGAAACTTAACATTGCAAATCTCCATCCTATCCCCATAGTAACCAGCCTTGAGAATTTGACGATTAAGGACTGACGACATTGTTAAATGAACTGTGTTGAAAAGCTACCACAATCTAGTGCAAGGTAAATTTATTTTTTGTTTTTTTCAATCACCAAAGATTTTTACATTCATGCTTTACAACAATTATGATCAAAACTTTGGTCTTCAAAGCAAGTATCAAAACAAACTGCTGAATTTACCGAATTTACTAAGGTACCTAATTTTTTCTTCTTTCAAAGCATTCCCAGATAAATAAATAAACAAAAACTCCGGACAGATCTTTCCCACATGATGATAAACCTTCCCATTAAAACATGCTGATTGCACAGTTATGTGAAGTCTAGACAATTCCCTGATGAGTCATGCTGATTTTCTGCTATGTGCTGCAAAGGTTTTCAAGAAAACAAGCTCCTGATAATTTCAGAAATATGAAACAAATCTGCTACTACTTTGTCACAGATTAACCCCACCAATTCTTTATTCTGATGGAGGGGGAGGATGGGTGGGGGTGAGATATTGGTAGGGGTTAGCAGAGGGTTGTCGTCTGGAAGTCATAGTACACATTTTTAGGGTGAATTTACAACTGAAAGTGTAGTAATCATTTATACCTCAAACTTAAGGTGATGCAGGGTCGGGAATCCCGGGTAGTAGACACCGAGCTTCACCCCCTGACAAAGGCCCTTTCTGATCTTCTCTTTGGGTAACCAGAAGATATTCAGAGGTATCTTCTGACATCTAGAAGAAAAGAGAAAACAAGAGCCCAATGGGCACTCCGTAATATTTATGCCCACATGTTCCAGCTATCAACCAATAACTGTATTCAAAATTTGGCAAAAATTTGACTTAAGATTGCAGAGTTATTGCGACATTTGACCCCATAACCTCATTAAAATTCAGCAAGGAACCAATAACTTCCAGAGTTGTTGACTAGCTTTCTTTGAGGTTTGATTGGCCCAAGGTACTAACTAGCAGTCTTGTGCTGAGTCTGTTCCTGTACTTGTATTGTAACAGTTGTCTGTACTCATACTTATAGTCATACGAAGGGCATTTTCAATAGTAGTATAGAAACCAATGCAAAAAGTACAAACTGGTACTCAAGCTTTGTACTCATGTCAAAAGCATTGAACTCACACTGG
>KN892296.1:998-25920 GCA_000934455.1 Apostichopus parvimensis
ATATTTGATATACCTGTCATCCCCGTGTATCCCTCCTCTTTCCCTTTTTAATGAGTCACTCTGCAGTGTTTGTCCGTGACAATGAGATCTAGCCACATCCTACATATGTCCTATAAATCACCTTTAAGTGACTAAAATTTACTGTGCATTTTACTTGACAGGTTATGACTTCTACAATGAAATACAGGGTCTCTCTCTGTACAGAATGAAACACCCTCATGTGGTGGTCTATTTAGATGCTTCTCCAGAGTTAGCACATCAGAGATTTGTTGAAAGGGGAAAGGTAAGTAATCTTGTTTTTATTATGTTTGGGGTGGTGGCGGGGGGGGGGAGGGGTGGTCAACGGTAATTTGAAGTAAGCATGGGTGAAAGTGTTGAAATATTCTTAATAGAATATCTGGGAAGGGGATCATTAACAGATCCTGTATTTCTTTATTGAATGCTCCACATGGACTACTAAAAGCCATGTTTTGGGGAGGGGTGCAGAAGGGGTGGTGGGGGCCAGAAGGGGAAAGGGGGGTCAAAATAAAAAACCTGTTAAACTTGATTTAGTATGTATGTATTATATTCTTTATAACTTTTTGCCACATTAAAAATTACTTTGAGCTGGATATATGTGCAACTGAAAGCATAAGAATGTTCTGGTGTTTTTTCCGTCATAGGGTTACGAAAAGAACGTCCCAATCGAGTATTTTCAAGGTTTAGATAAGGCATACAAAGAAAAGTTCCTTCCAGAGATGAAGGATGCTGGCTGTGAAGTGCTACAGTATGACTGGAAGAGCTTTGGTAATGTAGACAGGGTAAGTGCTTCATCTCTAACTTAACTTCAACTTCAACCCGGAAGGTCGTTCACGATCTGTCGACATCAAGGGATATCCTGGATGCAGACAATTTTAAAGCTAATATTGACGAGAATTTCCCACACCATTTGTCGAAAAACCACATCTCATTATCTTGTTCCGAAATCAAGATATTATAGATTGAATGCTAGCTATTTTGACTGGCTGTGCCTTCTATTACTCCAATTGAAACACAGTGGGTGATCTGTGATGTCATTAGAGGAGATGTTCAATATATGATACATGTTTATCTATATATACAATATATATTGCAATCAGCTTCAGTCACTAGAAGATCTATCGGAAGGTCTGTAAAAGGAAAAGTGATAGAAACAGTCCAAAAATTTGTATGTATCCCTGTGCTGATTTAGGTTGGCCCCCCCCCCTCCCTGGTACCCATTTATTAAACAAGTCCCATCATTATGAAAATGGTGTTTGTTTGATAACCTCATTTTTCAATTGGTGTAAAATTCAGTTTATTGCTCATGCTTTTAACAGATTGTCGACGACATTGCTTACCTGAAGTTCAAGGACTCACCGTGGAACATTGTCGATGATACGGAACTGGACAAGCATTACAGATTGTAAGTAATCTATTGAAGCAGATCACCATGTATACATATTAAATCTGCCCCATCCTGGTTCATTACACCAAAGGGTGTTATTTCTAAACAAGATTTACTATCGATACAAGACTGCCTACTACAAAATGCTGCTTCACAATGAACATTAAATTAAAAATTGGGAAGTTATTTACCGACACTGTTGATTATAAAAGCCTTGTCACCCAGAGGAATTATCCATAGAGTAATTAAGCAACCTGCAAACAAACTTAATTAGATATTTTCAAATAGTTAAGACACGATATTCAATCTTTGTCAAGCTGATGGACTTGTAGGGAGATTGCAGTATCAGTGATTCATCAAAGAGTTACTTTGTCGTGTCTGTTAGTCAAACTTTTAGGTACTTTTTACTCTATTTTGACTCCATCTTTGAAAAGAGTTTGTATTCATCCAAGACAAGACTGTCCATTTAAGTTTCTGATAGTGGATCTCTTCCAGATTTACATTTTTTTTTAAGTCCTGGATTTTCTTCTCCTCTCCACAGCCTAGCTAATGAACATCAAGTAGTGGATTGTATGACTATCCCAAAATATGTCCCAGAGATCACATACGGGGCACAGCAGTTTGACGACCTGATTGAAGAATACAAGATAGTAAGTACAGGCTCTCTTCATACGGTAGCATATGCGTAGGAGGCGGGGGGGGGGGGGGTTTGCATCCCCCCAAACCCAAATTTTTGTGAAAATCCAGGCAATATGCTGAGAATTTTTCGGGCACCTACTGAAAGAAAAATAATTTGCAATGTGTTTTTCAATGGTTAAACTGATATTATTATTATCATCATTATTGTAACGACTTCCCCAATAATTATAACCAATATGGAAGGGCTAATAACACGGCTAATGATTGTATGTTATTGGCATGCGATGTAATAAACGATGCATGCCTATATGATATTCAGTTATTCACATTAACATGTTGAACGCACACGGAGTGCGCGAAAAATTTTGGTTATATTTTTCGGGCAAGTCGTTACAGCCCCCCAAAATCAAATTGGGCTCCTATGCCTATGTACGGTAGTGAACAGAATCGTCATACCATACTCTATCACATAGCAGCTTTTCACATTAGGCGATACAGTAGCTCAAAAAAACTGTTTTGATGATTTGATCTATGCCTTTTTCCATCGTGATATGTAGTATGATGTAAGAGTGTCACGGTAGCAACGGCGCTATTATTTGTTGGATGGCACCCTGTTGTCATCACAACTTGCATAATCTGTAGATTTAAGGAAATAAATTTGTAAATAGATGGTAACAATTCATGGCCAGCTTTCGTGGCATGTCCTGTTCCTTTATTATTTTGTTTTTTTGGAAGACCAAATTATTAAAACTTCAAAAGAACAATTCCTCACAGTTTTGCTTTGAAGAGCCTATGAGAATAAGTGAGTGACTGGTGCTTAATTGTTGACTTATAGCTAAGTTACACAACACATGTGTGTATTCATACAACAATTCATAATTATATTTGGGTATATTTCAATAGTTGTAGAATTGGAATGTTCATAAGATTTCACTGTTTTTAATGTAACAACATATCCTGGGAAAGGATAACAGTAGTTTGGAAATCAAGCCAACAGTTTATAAAACAGCATACACAGAGGTGTGATTTTGTTCACTTTCCTGACTTTTTTGAAAAGTATTTGAAAATTTTAGGCAATGATTTTAGCACTGAAAACATCTCGCAAGTTTTGTAGCTAAACAAACAATTTATCAAATCATATTTTGGTATCCATCAATGTTGCATGTTGTCTAGTCACTTCCACCACAAGAATTTGCAGGATTTTGCAATTTTTGTGTAAAATGCAGATATCGCAAATATTCATTCTTATCTCCTCTATGCTAATCTTAAGCAATTTTGTTTGCAATCTCTCGTTTCTCTTCAGAAATACAACAAAAGGTACGCACCCGGCTTCAACCCAGGAGAATACAAGAATAAGTTGGAGTTGATGTTAAAATGGAAGTAAAGAGACGTCTTGAATAGAACTATTATTTAGCTCCAGCTGATCGTTGGAGCGGAAAAGGCTGCCTACCGTGTGGATAGGCTTGAGATCGGGCAACTAAGCAGGATCATTTATTATTATCTACTGGCTGTGAAGTATTTTACCATGGGAGTGTTAGTTGTCACATTTTGCTTACAGCCCTTGCAAGGAGTGTTAACTCTCTCTTCTACCTACTGGCCTATTTGAGAAGTCTTTATTTCCATATCTACCTACTATCCAGTGTGAAGCATGATTTTTTTCCTTTTCACATGTCAAATGATGTGTGAAGAAAAGTGTTCATATCCTCTGTGAGGAGTTATCTTTGTGTCTACCTTAGCCCATGTCAGGAGCTATGTTAGCCTATGAGGATACCTTGGTATGTGTCTACCTTAGCCTATGTTAGCCTATGAGGATACCTTAGCCTGTGTCTACCTTAGCCTATGTCAGGAGCTATGTTAGCCTATCAGGATACCTTGGTATGTGTCTACCTTAGCCTATGAGGATACCTTAGCCTGTGTCTACCTTAGCCTATCAGGATACCTTGGCATGTGTCTACCTTAGCCTATGTTAGCCTATCGGGATACCTTAGTATGTGTCTACCTTAGCCTATCAGGATACCCTTGGCATGTGTCTACCTTAGCCTATGTTAGCCTATCAGGATACCTTAGTATGTGTCTACCTTAGCCTATGTCAGGAGCGCTGTTTTCTTCATGTCTAATGACTTGTCAATGCCAAGCATGTTCACATTCGGTGTAGCAGTTTTCAGGTATTTCAATTCTCGTAAAATTCTGAAAAATAGTAACTTTCAGTATACAGAAACTGGTACACATCTTTGCCATTGCATAGCAATTTGCCCAATGTTTTGCATATATCCACCTAGCCATGCGAAACAAGCTAAATTAACAGACGGTTTTGACAAAGATAAAGTATCCTCACTAGCCCTAATTTGTTTCTCGTAAATACTTTTAAATCTGTTGAAGATAGCATATCATCCATTGATAGTCCTTGTCTAGTCGGTTGTGTTTCATAACAATATTCCACTTTTTGCTCGAATTTTATCAATGTTCTTGAGCAATGCAAAGCCTCTCCACCAAAGGCGGTACAATTAACCGGTAGTCGGCCTCAGACTTCATTGTCTGTTACATCTTGTGTAGTACGTTGATAATATGTGATAACTTCAATTGACAGCTTCTGGGTTAATCGTACCTATGACAATGCTTTCTATCTTTAGCGATGGCATATTTTAAAATAATGTTTTATGATAATTATTTATTATTAAAGGATTGACATTTGGCTAAGAATATTTATGGTTTATAATGTTGGCCCTCATACCTATTCATCAGTTAGGTAGCAAGATACTCCATAAGGTTTCTCATACTCGTTACTCATGGCAACCATTTATCCACATCCCAAAAATTCATAGGAAGTGCTCTTGTATGTGAAGTATATATATGCTAATGAAATGTGTGGGATGAATTATTCATTGTTGATATTGTTATACCTCATGCCTATTCATCAGCTATGTAGCAAAATCAGCCAGGTGGGACAATTTCCTAATGCTAATAGTAATACCTCTCTAGACTGTACTCCAATATCATTCTCTCAAAGCACTGGTATTGACAGTACGAACAGTTCTTAACCTTTATCTGATAGAAAACATGATATTCATACTGCTCGTACAATACGAGTGCTTTGAAGCGGGACATAACACTACAGTATAGAAACAATTGTCCCAACTGGGTGAGCAAAATACTCCAAATGGTTTGTTATACCAGTTCTTCTGAAGAAGAAGTAGTAGATAATAAATTTTCTGCACGACTGTCTGTGATCATTCCACAGAAGAGTTGCAAACACATTAATGTTGTGGAGCAGCTATTTGTTTGGAAGTTAAATACAATGGAAAGAAAGAATACATTTTTTTCCTTGTCTTTCTCAGCTTACATCTCTGCATCTTTGTCTAGCAAAATAAAATTTCAGATTTTAAGACACGATTGGACATTCACATGACACATTCAATAGACGACCAAGAGGGTTATTACTTTCCGAAAAATTGTTTTCGTCACATTTTACATCAAAATAATGGTCATAAAATTCTGCATATACAGTTGAATGAGAAACATGTACAAACCCCAAAAATGTGATGATAAAACGTTTGTTGCAAAAAACTTAATAGGCAAGATCTGTAAAGAAATTCTGTAAAGGAAAGTGCGAGATCTCTTAAGAAAAAAATCCATAAAAATGTCAATGTTTTTTGTCAACACAACAAAGAAATGATAATCCAAATACGTTGATTTCCATCCAAGAAAAAGTTATTCTGCCCCAGTGTAATCCTGACATCCATTAGCTCTGTGAGCATATTGGTTATAAGGTTATTTAATTTATTCAGCAATGTGGAACAAAACTCAGTTTTGGAATGAAATATTGAAAATTAAATTGACATATTAATTAATAAACTTTAAATATTGCACAAATTGAAACCCTTGAGATTGTAAACTTAATTAACTTGTACTCAAGTTTTTCGACCTGAAATCTCTCAGACGACTATATGCAATAATGTGATTTTCTTTTTCGACTTTTAATGTACCATGTTTCTCTTAAAAATTCACCTTTTATTCCCCGAATAAAATAAACTTGATGATAGCAATTGTATTGTTCGTAAAAACAAATTTGTAAGATTTGATTTGTCAAAATTTATGATTAATCATGAATTATGAAAATCTTGAGTTCATAAGTAGACTCTGCCACTACCATAGCGATGATCTGATGGGCTTTGCCTTTTTAACATAATAAAAACTGAAACTAAGTAAAACACAATTGATTAAAAAGAAATATTAGTCATGGCCAACAACATGAGAACAAAAAAAAAACTTCCTACCTAATAACTAAATTACATAGTGTTAAGGTTATCAAATGGAATAAACTGACCTACTAGTGTGGTTAAAGTATTAGTTATATTTTAGAACAGTTCTCTTCTATGGGGAAAATTGTAGACAGCTAAGATCTATATAAGAGTGGAATGTTGGTGATGAGAAGGAAAAGGGGAAAGAGCATAAAATATAAGTAAATGTATTCAACCAAATAGTGTACTGAAAGTATAGGCTACAGCATGAACTACAAAATATGCAGACACAGGTGTTGTGCAGATATGGGTGTTATGCTGGGTGTGTGGGACAAAACCATCTAAAACCAAAAAAAAAAGTAACAGAATAAAAACAAACAAAGCCAGAAAAAAGGAATAAAAGAGTGTCAGAAATTATGGGAGCAGATCTGAGGTCAAATAATGAGCCTCTCCTTGACTATCCATGGTCACCCCGGCAACCATTCATACCACAGATGAACAGGACGGATCTATATTTACCTTCCAAATTGTAGGTGCGTTTTAAAACACACAATGAAGCATCTTGATCGTAATTTAGTTCTTAAATGACCCCCTCTGAATCGAAAGTAACTTCATCGGGCATGTTATCAGTACCCTCTCATCATCAAAGCTTTACTTTGATTCTTGGAAACCTCTTTTAACTGTCTTCTGATAAAAATTGCTGAATGAAGGTCAAATAATCTAGTGATCAGTACAAACCAAGCCTCGTACGATTCATGCAGCTGACTAAAATGTAACACTTGTTCACATCTTCGGACTATCGTTTATAGATGCAATATTTAACTTAATATTAATATTGTTGCATTATTCAGTATATTGCACTAACCATGCTGCATCTCATTTATAAGCACTCCTAACAGAACGAAACATAATGGAATCATCATCACCTCAGTAATCCCCCTCCCTTCCCCTCTCGCTCACCCCCACCCCCAAAATGAAGACAATAGCACATGAATGTATGAAATTACCATAATTGGATATGACAAATCCCTCCAAAACACCTCTTCCCATTTCAGAGTGCAAGTAATGTACAAGTTCATAAAATCCTAACAAACCATTTTGGTGATCTGGGAAAAAAAGCAATACTATAGCAGTTTTAAATTATGAGGTTATCATGCAATCTCATGTACTGGATGATTAACTGATATTTTAGCCTCCCTGTAATAGCAAGTGGTTGCTTTTAGCCATAAGGAATGGTATTTAATTCAGCCCAAGGGGCATTAATTATGAAGGACCACATTTTCATAAGTTTAAGTATCATCTGGTAAAAATGCCCAACAATTTTGATTGCAGCTGACCTCAAATTTCATTTGCCTTCCTAAAGGATAGGAAATCCCTCATTCCCCTTCTCCCTTCCACTATCCTCCTTTTCGTCTCCCCTCATCAAAAATCCTGGCTATACCAAAAATGGTGTAACTATCCAAAAAATGCATCTTTAGAAAATGTTTTCATTATTCAGCTCCGTAAAAATATAAGCCGATAAGATTTCCTTGTTTCCTGAACGCCCTCTCGTACCCGTCAAGGTTCACACTCCCCGGATCAACGAGCCGGCCCTTTGTCACCTATTACCTGCGGCGTGGGAATTCTCTGCCTTTTGCTCCTCCATCTCTCTTTCATCCTTCTCTCTTTTGGCACGGATTCTTGAGGACTGGGAGAGAAGTGTCTGGAAGTTTTTCTCAAAGTTGCTCTCGGGGAAGAGCAATTTGACGATTCCCTCCAAGAAGACAAACATGAGACGTTTGTTGAGCTGCCTCATCTGAAGCATGTCGAACGTTCTGATCATTCCTCGTCGCGTGGTCTCGGTTCCTATGAAGTTCTTGAGTTCGTCTGTAGTAGAGAAAACGAGATCAACTTGATTAACTCTACACCTCGACATGGAGGAGCCCCCCTTTCTACTACACTGTTATTACTTCCAAAGTTTACACGCTTTCCTAACATTTGTGTCTGTTTCGCTCCTTTGAGGATCGTTCAGTCCCTTCTCATAATTGTAGCATGTTTAAACTTTAATATCAGTAAACAAGAGTAATGGACAACAGAAAACAGACTTTACAGAGGTTTATTTGCTTTTTTCAAGTTTGTTTATAAATTCCCAGTCAATTGTTCGGTCACACCAAATGCATATATATATAAATTGGTTAGAATCATGTTTGATCTCTAGAGTATGGCAAACATGTCACCAAAACAGAACTAGTATTGTTCGATACAGGTGACAAATATCTACAGTAGAATTGCGACCTTCCTAACTGGTTTCGAACCTCTGGACATACAATCAGCGTCCATAGCCTAGTGGTTAGGGTGTCCGCATATAAAGTGGGAGGCCCGGGTTTGAATCCCGGTGGAAGTCTTTTCACTGTTCTGGATTTTACAATTCATTACGATTTCAATTATATATATATGTATGTATGTATGTCTTTTTATGAGCTTTGAGTGCTTACATATCTGGCAACAGTTAAGTTTTGCCATTGAAGACAATCTTGCTAGGATTGAACATTTATATATAAGTTTGAGTTTACAATGCAACACAAAGGGATCCAAACCAACCTCCTTCATCTGAAACCAACTTCCAGTTACAAAGTTATACCTATAATGACGCCGCCCTTGAAAACGGATAACAAAAAACCCTCCTCGATCTTCCCCCTCCCACCCCACCCCACATCTGTCTAGTCTCACCATCTCTCTGGCCATTAAGCACTTTACCTGGTATACTGCCATAGAGTTGGGTTTTAGAAACTACCCTGGCCCTCATTTTGGTCTCTTCACTCCGATCTCTCATCTCCTCGGCCAGAATACCTGTCGGCCAAAAGGATTCCCTGCGGATAGACAGACATCGAGAGGAAATAATCGAACGGTTTGCTTTGCATCACATACTGTGCCTTTAAAGCAATTTAAAATACTGCACAGGTTTACTTATTACACCTTTTGACAATCCAAACTATTGTGCTTTTATCCTAATTTATGGCTTTATTCGGTACAGGGTGATTAATCTCTTTTCTAAAATATTAACTAGTATAGAAGAGTACACATTACTAAAGTCAGGTCTCTAGATGCAAGAAAAGAAGAACATTAATGTATCCAACAGTCTATCATGTCTCGGTGGGATAGAAAACTCCACCCACTCCAACACACACCTTGACCCCCCACACCCCTTCAGTACCCTACAAGATTAAAGGCAGAATTGCAAACATGTCCTCAAAAAGCAAATGAAATATATTAACCAGCTAAGGAGTTCAACTGAAAATCTACCTCACATCTGGCTGTGGTTACTATGTATCGTGGATGGGAAATTATAAAGAATGAAATCTTAAAATTTTATGTCAACAAATGGTACCATAATGCCATACAATATTCAGATAACAATATTAAACAAATAAAAGTGACAAGACCCTGTCCCTGTGGGAAGGTACTGCAAACTGTCAAAAAATTTGTTACAAAATGGCCCCCGAGAACTACTGCGTGAAAGAGACATAATCAAAACTACTGGTGTCAAACCTACTTGAGTTGCTTCATGTAGTCTGCGACTGATTCTGTTGATGTCAGGGCCTCGACACCTTCGATGATTCTGGTGTTAATCTTGCTGCCAAACGCCGCTCTGAAGATCTGTTTCAATAGCATGACGAGCTGCCTCCTCAGCCACTGGTCTCGATGACGGAGATCAAACATTTCATCCATCAGCAGCATCATGACTCGCAGGGCGATGTTGTCATCATCCTGGAAGGAACAAAGATTACGAGAGGGTGACCAGATGCCTAATTTATAAACAAAGGTTACAAGAGTGTGACCAGATGCCTGAATATGAGAACAGATCACAAGAGGGTGACCAGATGTCTAATTTATAAACAAAGATTACGAGAGGGTGACCAGATGCCTAATTTATAAACAAAGATTACAAGAGGGTGACCACATGCCTAATTCATAAACAAAGATTACAAGAGGGTGACCAGGTGCCTAAACACAAACACTTTTAATATTTACAAAACCAATCTTCAAACTTCAATGGGTGAACAGATGCAAAAAATATGTCATGATCCTGAATGAACGAAGATTACAAGAGGGTGACCAGATACCTAACTTATAACACAGATTACAAGAGGGTGACCAGATGCCTAAATAAAAACACTTTTAATATTTAAAAAATCAACCCTCAGAATTCAACTGGTACAACAGATGCAAAAATATGGGCTTTAGTAATCATTATTTCTCTGCTTTTGATTTTTGATGAAAAGAATGCGTTTATTATGACTTTAATTTTTCTTGTTGTTGGATATCAACAGCAGGCCTGTTGAGTTTTGCATCATCAATGCTCTAGTCAGGCCTGATGAGAAGGTGTGTGTGGTGGTGGGGGGGGGGGAGGGTCTTTTATCCCAGAGCTTGAAATAAATTAGGGGCCTAGTGAACTATGGAGGGACCTTGGAGAAATATGTGATAACAAAAAATGTATTTTTAGTTTCATAATATGCTTTCAAGAAAACCTGAAGAATACAAAAAGGGGGCCCAGTGATATATTTTTTCCCTGGGCCAAACCTGGCTGTATCGTTTGTTAACTCCTTGAGCTTTGCCAATGGAGTGATCACTATATATCTGATTAAACTGACTATTACAGTAAAGAGAAATTTGAGTTTTGTTAAAGCTTGCTAACTCACAGGTACATCTGTAACCGATGACACCCTTCCAATGTTCTGCAATGGTCTGGTTGGTTGCTGAAAGGAAAGAAGAAACTGATGCCATCAGTCACATGGTCTACTGTTATAATTCTCAATCAGGTAAAATGACTTATAATAAGGGACTGTAATTGACTGAGAGAACGTTACTAATATGATTTTATAAACATATGAACCAGGTTTACAGACACAGACTAATAAAAGGGATGATGGGTTACCTTATTCATTGAAAGTACTTTACTGATGCCATCAGTCATTCGGTCCGATACCATGGACACACCGTCAACTAGGTTACCGGGCACTGATTTCACCGTGTGAGCGACAGTCTTCACACTGGACTTGAACGGATTAACAAGATGATCAACCTGGTTAAAATAAAGAAAAAAAACATAAAACCAAAAGATTTTCAGCATAAAAAAGGTGAGCTGTTCACAAGTGAGGTAACATCATAATGCTGTAATGGTCAAGTGCCTTGTGATTGGATGCTTTTTTTACACCACAGCAGAGAGAGAGTTGCTGATGGTTCGGCGGATATTACAGATAAGCTTAACATGTAACTGTGTGTTGAAGGTACAACTTACAATGCAAGCACACTGTAGTTAATATACACATACCTATGCACTTATCATGGAGTCGACTGAAATCTTTCATTGACCATATTCGACCCATGGACCTCCTACTGAAAACCCCTGACATAGAGTGACACCCCCAAACTGAGAGGTACAATTTTACACAGACTCGGACACAGCCAAACTCACTAATTCACACAGTTTAACCAGATAGAAACACTGCTACTTATACTTCCTATGCATCTCAACCATACCGATACCATACAACCTTACCAACAGTACAGTGTGAGAACTCTCTTTTGTGTATGACTCCAGTAGTTAATGGAGGACTGACAACACAAACATTTTATCACAAGGAGTGATGTAAATGTGAGACAGAATAATTATTCTTTCCACCTGGTCCAGACCCAAGAGGGTGAACCTCACAAAATGAAGCCATTTGTGGATTCCTGCGCCAACCGAACGTTAGCTTCCTATTTATACACTTTTGGCGATTGAACCATGGCTGTACTTACCCTTCTAGCGAGCTGGCCTCTGCCCCGATTATAAACTCCAGGCTCGAGAAAGTTATGAACAACGGCAGACATTCCTGGGTGTCCCATTAGCCGGCTCTTCTCCAGTAACTCCTAAAATAACAAAAAAAATAGTTCAAAGGAGAGAAATAATTTAAAAATTCAAAAAATGACAAAAAACGACATATTTACATTTTATAAATTACTAAAAATCATTTTAATGAGCAAAAGATATCTCAAGTACATATAAAGTACATGACAGATCATTGTAAGTTCATGGCTCTCTTATCCACGCAACTTGACCAGAAAGCTCACAAACAAATATTGAAATGGGATTCTAATATTACAAAGTATTAAAACAACTTCAATATCAACAAACAAGAGCTGTTTTTATAGGAATGCTTGCAAATGCCTTGTCGGTTTATACACAAATAATGCGAAGGTAAAGCATAAGGGAAAAATGAAGTATTTCTAACCCCTACACAGCATACTATACACAATGATTAAAAGAAGGGGTTTGCTGCTGGGGTTTCGATAATTAACAATTTTACCTTTATGTACAAGGTCAAAGCCTTCCCTCTCTTATCTAGAAAACTTTTGGTGGTATTTTTCATGATTTTCTTAGCTGGCAACGGTAAATCTTTGAGGTCGGGGAATTTTTCGCTGAGGTTCATGTGGAGATCGTGGAATTCGCTGTAACGTCTAAAGACGTCCCAGATTTCAATCGTGCCCTTCTCGTCCGTCCTTGAGACGTGGATGGTGTAGACGGCGTATTTCCTACCCTGGTCACGAATCATTGCTGCGAGAATAAATATGGAGATGTTAAAAAATATAAAAAAATAATAATATTTTATTATCCTTCCATCAAGAGTCCAAACAATGTACAATTCATAATAACATATACATTATGATCATTAGTCAATATTATCAACAACAACAAATAAATCATTAAAGATGTTAAAATTGGCTGGAGAGAGCATACAAGCGAATGATGCAATTTCAAATTGATATGTTACATGCGAGTCAGCCACTGATGCTGTGAGTGCAGCACCCTGAGGTTGGGTACAAGTTCTCGAGTTCAAGTGTGAGTACAAAAATCAGGTGCAAGAGTACCATTAAAGAGTCCGTCGCTTTAATTTTGCTGAGAACGAGTATGAAGCTATGCTAATGGGTACCACTACCAGTACATAAAGATGTACTCGGGTTTGAGAACACTCTCGAGTACTACAAGTCTATACCCTGAATTTGAGTACAGGGTCCGAGTCCAAAATCATGCATACATGTACCAGTAAAGGGTACATCATGTTTACTTTGGCTGAGAACGAGTACGAAGCCATGTACGTAGAAATGCACTCAAGGGAGTACCACTACTGGTACATAGGGTGTACTCAGGTACAGGTACACTCTAGCGAGTACCACTACCAGTACGTAGAAATGTACTCAAGCGAGTACCACTACTAGTACATAGGGTGTACTCGGGTACGGGTACACTCTCATGAGTCCCACTACCAGTACGTAGAAATGTACTACAAGCGAGTACCACTGCTAGTACATAGGATGTACTCGGGTACAGGTACACTCTCGCGAGTACCACTACGTAGAAATGTACTCAGGTGAGTACCACTACCAATACATAGGGTGTACTCGGGTACGGGTACACTCTCATGAGTCCCACTACCAGTACGTAGAAATGTACTCAAGCGAGTACCACTACTGGTACATAGGGTGTACTTGAGTACGGGTACTCTCACGAGTCCCACTACCAGTACGTAGAAATGTACTCAACCAAGTACCACTACTGGTACATAGGGTGTACTCGGGTACGGGTACTCTCGCGAGTACCACTACCAGTACGTAGAAATGTACTCAAGCGAGTACCACTACCGGTACATAGGGTGTACTCGAGTAAGGGTACTCTCGCGAGTACCACTACCAGTACGTAGAAATGTACTCGGGTACGGGTAGACTCTCGAATGCTACGAGTCTGTTACTTAGTACTTACTAGCTTGGTTAATGTCTGCAACGATGGATGGATTCCTGTCTTCGGTGAGGGTCATGTCGAGCTCGTTCAAATGTTCTACAGATGAGTTATGACTACCCATGGATGATAGGTCTTCTGAAGACTGTAAAAATACATTAAAAAAAACAAATAAAATAAATGAGCTAACTTCCATAACAAGTCCTCCCTCCCCTCCCCACTCTTCTACTCAAATAATACACACAATATCTCTGCAGGAAAACCACTCGTTTTTTTGTTTTTTTTCCTTTTTTGCAAGTGAAGTATTTAGCAGAGAAAGCAGAACTGTGTCTTATCCAAGAAAGTTGTCAAATTTCACTCTTGTTCCATTTGGTTTGATCACATTTTAGAGCTTCATTTTGCAATGAATTTTCCACATTTTGATTCTATCAGGCTCTGCTGAAGGATAGTTATAAGCTATTTGAAAAATACAATCTGTTACTTTATTCCACCAAATTGTCTCGACAATGATGAACTTAATTCATACCTGATAAATATATTTTACAGCCAAACAGTGTTCTCCAAGTCTTTGAACTTTCACAGCGATTAATTTGTATTGTAAACTGGATATTTGTCTTTAGGGGTAAATAGCTGGTCAAATTTTGGCTGTAAGACAATGGCAGCTTCGCATTTAATTGAAATCAGGAAAAATGCAGGCAATTTCACTTATCAATCGAGACCCCCTTCTTACAGGGGACATGTCCCTTGAAATCCAAATGTCTGATAACCCTAGGGCGACAATGATGTCCTTTACATTAACAACCTGTCGATAATTGAGTGATACAACTCACTGCAGCAATGCTCGGTTCTGGCGATGAATCTAAGTGAATCGATGACTCATCGTCCAGGTGGTGGTTATTCGGGGCTTCCGGCTCCAACAGATCTAGCTCGGCCAAACATCTCATGTAGAATACGCTCTGCTTGAAGGCCGGAAAATATTGGTCTTCATGAAGTATATTGTAAACCTGAAAAAAAACAGAAAACATTGTGCCACATCATGACATACCTATCATGACAGACCTATCTTTACATATATATCATTACAAATCTACTATAACATACTTATCACTATATACCTATCATTACAAATCTACTATTTTGTACCTATCACTGCATACCTATCATTACATACCTATCATTACAAACATTTTATTATGTACCTATCATGATCACCTCCTCCACCCCAACCCCCAACATTCCATCTCCCTAAACATATTCAAAACAATGAAAAGAAACATAGTTATCCTATAACCAACGTACTATAACAATGTACTATAGCAATATACCATAGCAAGGACACTAAGAGCCTGATCAGACCTGATCATTTACATCAGAGAAGTCTTTTGTTCCTTAATTATACTAGGATAATTAGCATACCTTCTTCTTTATCTCTTACTTTACCAAGCCCCCCATAATTGGCCCAAGGCTGAAACCCCTCCCCCCGCCACGATGGCCTCCACTGTCAGAAGAAAGCATATACATCCCAGCACTAAATTAGCTATGACATGATACCAACAATTCAATTTTCATCTTTTGGTATGATTTTGCACACGCACACTGGTAGTAGTAAATGTCAGAGGATTCTAGCAACTCTCATACCTGTTGCTGAGCTTCATCAAAGACCGCATCTGAAGGCTCCTCGTATTTGATTTTCAACTGAGTCCTTTTAATAATTTTTGGCTCGACATTAACCCTGTTGGCAGCCTAGAGAAAAAATGCAGTACATGAATACATTAGCTATTCATAGAATATATTGAATTCATTGTAGAAAAACAGGTTCTTTGTATTTGTTAAAGAGGAAAGAAAAAAAGAGCAGTTTGCTAAGTCCATTCACACAGAGTAGAATGTTATTAATGAAATGAAAATAGGGAAGCCCTAAGGTATTATTAAATTTATTCAAAGGCAGCTATTAACAACACAAAACTATTGTGCTTCAAAGAAAATGAATAATTTGGTTCTGTTTGACACATGTTCGGCAGTCCCTAGGTCCCTGAGGTAAATTAGGCCTTGTTATTAATACAAAGATGTGCTATAGTAAGAATCTAACCAAACAAGGGTATTATTAGAATAAATTAAAAATATCAAAGATTGATAAACTGAAATATTTAACATTCATATGAAAGTAAAAAATGGAATTACTAAAATTGCAAATATTTCCGAGTTATAGAAATTCCCCTCTGGAAAATATATCTATTTGCTTTTAATTTTCAACGACAGAATAACTGACTGGGAAATTATGTTGAACAAATTTGAAACTAGGAAGAGAGTAACTTTTGGCAATGAATTAATGGGATTCAAATCAGTGACTCCAGAATTGCTACTGTTTTTGTCTGTGTGTGATAGGGTTATTTTTAGGTCAGATCTCCGATACATTTCTTCCTTGATGTCTCAAGCCAAAGTTAATGACATTCAAACCTTACAAAATGTTGATTCTTTCTTTTAGATTTAACTACTTTACACAAAAATCAGAGAATATAAACATCCTCAAAACTGATTATTCTCTGAAATTTGTGTTCAAATATTGTATACAGTGTTAGGTACGTACATCTTCGGCTAAATATTCGTGGTATATATTCAGCGCTGCGGCACGGAGCCCCTCTAAGTCAATAGAGGGCTCCCTTGAGCTCCCGCTGCTACTATCTTTATCTGAGGATGGCTGGAGTTTCTGTAAATGAAGCGCAGATAGTTGCTGCTCTGCTGTGACTCGGTAACTCTCCACCGTGTGCCAGAAAAATACCAGCGCCGCACTTCCGTTCTTGCGCATAAAATCTAAGATTTGAAAGTGATAAGGAAGAGAAAAGGCTGTTACGTCCTTCTCCACTAAGAAAACTAAGAAAAAATTCGGGTAGAGTAGAAAGTAAAGGTTGGACCTGGACAAAATATGAAAGGACAATATCATCAGCAATGGATTTAAAAGAGATGAGAGTAGAACAGAATTTGTGTTCTTATCTTCAATGACTTTAATAACAAACACAGTTCTTAGCTAAATAGATACTTTGGTTGGAGCGAAGGGACAATGAGAACCAAAATCTTACTAACATTAAACAATGTGCAGGGTAGGCTTGTCAGGTGTTCAAGCCTAAGGTCAGGGGTCAAAGGTCAAATTTACCTAGGTTGCACAACGTGCAGAGTAGGCTGGTCAGGTGCTCAAGTCTAAGGTCAAATTTAGTGAAAATCTCACTATACCTAGGTTGAACAATGTGCAGGGTAGACTGGTCAGAGGTTCAAGCCTAAAGTCAAAGATCAAATTTAGGGAAAATCTCACTATACCTAGGTTGAACAATGTGCAGGATAGGCTGATTAGGTGCTCAAGCCTAAGACTTTCGTAACTTGCATACCCAATTAGTGCAGGACGGTGGGCCGTTTGTTTTATGTGGGCCAGATTTGGCCCACAAACTACCTATTGAGAAGCCCTTTAATAGACTCTTAGTTTATATTACTATCCATTTCCCTGTTCAGTATAACTTTAATCTACTCTTGCATGCATCTATATCATATTACAATACCACGATGAATTCTACAAAGAAATCCCGGCTGCTTGCAATGATTTAAACACAGTCAGAATTCTAAAACTGATGAAACTGGAATCGTTGTAAAAACTCACCTATAAAATATGATACAGCAATACTATTTACAAGGATAATATTAAGTGGTAAAGAATAAAGACTCGTTGTTTTTGGTATAGGGCCATCACATGCCTGTGAAAAACAAAAATAGAATGTGTACCTTTAACCTAGATATGAAGATGAATGAATGCTTTGGTAACGAGTCAAAAAAACTGGAACGTTTTCAATCGATCGATTAAACCTAAGCAGTCAATGTACAATGAAGTATATATATATATGTATATATATGTATATAGATACATATATATAGCTATATATATATATATATATATCATAACGGTCAGAGAAAATGCTGGTACGTCAAGGACTCGGTGTGCTCTTGAAATGCCTGTACAGAACCCAGCTCAAATACTTCTATTTCAGCATTGCTTTAACTAACCCTCAGCATACGGCTGTACATGGCACAGCCACTTGCCATGATGCCATTAAAATTTATCTGTTACCGTCCAACGGGAACAAATGTTGTGCCCACTTTTAATTAAGTTGCCGTAGGTGCCTCAATAATTATCTCGATCAAGGCTGAAAAAAATGTACCGGACTCCTGCAGAAATTGTTATGCCAGTAGACAGCTCTATTAAGCAGCAGTGGGAAACATAAGAGGTGGATGAACAGAGTTCATGGCGTTTAATGTCATTTCTATACCTGTTTATGCCTCCCCTCTTGGAGGCTAAAATAGTGTTTTGGTGCCCTTCCATTTCAATGAAAATCTTAACCACTTTTCAACTTGCCTTAGAACAGTTGCCTTGTCCCTCTCTATCCTTAAGCCAATTCTTTTACACAGAAGACCAAATATGAGGGAACACAAAGTACCTCTTATTTTAAATTACAGTATGTCAAAAGCAGCGAGTACTGAAATATAGGTGTGAGCTACAATTATACATGTAGCGTTATTACAAAGCGGGATATTTTACATCCATAACACCTATTTAGTTTGTTAATTAGCTCTTGAGGATTTTAACCTAAATTTTCTCAATACCGGATGGACTTTACTCACCACCTCTTCGGCAATATCTAAACCTTCTCCGCTCATAATTCTCTCGATGGTCTCCTGGCACAGCTGTTTCAAGAACTGTAAGCTTTTGATCTGTTGTTTGACGTCAGCCTCTGTGTGAACGAGGTGTAAAGAAATCATTTCATGTTCGTCTGGAGATACTTTAAAACAGGTTCTTAGGATTCAATTGTCCTAAAAACACTCACCAGGTGATTTCTAGTTCAATACAGCTTCTGGATGTTCTGGAAATGTTTCGAAAGCTAACACTCTTGTGGTAACGCACAACAAATTGAAGGGGGAAAAAAATGAGAAATATGTCCTTTACCATTAGAACAGAGCACCAATGGCTGGGATTTTAAATAGGCTACAGGCTGGCCAACTCTGACCTGCAATATATTTTAATACTGCCTGCAATAGGAACTGTTGGCCCATATTCTTGCACTGATCTCATTGGTATGTGTGGCTTAGGCTCAAGTAACCTACCATCCTACCTGGTATATTGCTCAATCAAGGTGTAGTGAGATTTATTATTCCGTCTGTTTCTTTGCTCAAATCAATGGTTTCTCTGACTGTCTGCAAAATTATTTGAGAACTTCTAACCTAGGAGCATCCATGACGAAATACTCACCGCACTAAGACGAGAGTAGTAGACTTGCTTCAAGTCATCAACACCACCTACTGAATCCCAAAACTACCCCGTAAGTGAAAACCATCACAACTACAATTGAAGAAATTTGGTCTTTGCTGGAAAAAAAATGAATAATTTTTTACTCTTTACCTTCCCGATTGGTTTTATTAGCGTCTCTGGATCTTTGCTTAAACATTTCATGATCGACGTTTTTGATAATAGCTTCAAGTTCGTCAATACTGCTGCTGGTCTTAATAACGTTCAGGAATGCTTCAGTTGTGAATGTTGTATCTTTACACTGCAATTTATGAAGAAAATCAAAGATGAATATACAGTATTGGACAAATAAAAGCAATTAAACTTGTGTGTACATCCGTGCAGTCAAATAGAAAACATGGTAAAGTATGCCATGATACTGGATTGTATGAGACATTTTAATATTACAATTAATCTATTGTGATTAAATGGGATACCATATTTTTTTAGGATGGTACTATAAATTGTGATGTCTCATGTAAATCAATGTGGACATTGTATGTATTATGTTTCTTATACAACGTGATATCATTCAGACTACTGGAATATGACATATTTTATGCTGCATTATAACACTAAATAATCTAAAACTCACCAGGTTTGGATATTTACGAGTGATGACTCTCCTCACAACCTTAGCACTCTCAATCTTGAGTGAAATGTTAACCTTTTAAAACTGTGCGCCCTCTATGACCGGACCCCATCGGTCAATGACCTCCCCTTCTCATTCTAAATACTATATATCAATTTACTTTTAACCTTTAATATGAAAAATGTATAAAGTAAATACTGCAAATGTTTACACAATACTGTATAATATATGATATCATGCAATGTGATATGCTGATACAGGACATTAATGTTGTACAGTATATGATACTGATCACTACTCTATGATTAATACTATACACTAGGATACTGTATGTGTATACCAGGGATGTGCACACTGGGCTGCACCAGGCGACTGCACCCAGCAGTTCTGAATGGCGCCCAGCACAAACAGTATTTTAAACATTTCCGCCCGGCACTTTTTTGATGATTACTTAACAAATTTTACAATAACCAAAATCTGGGAGAATACATGGCACAGAATAGGGAAACTAGCACCACCAAAGCACACTTCATGTGCAAAATTTGTCCAGTGGGGAAGGGGGTACCCCACCCATGAGATCCCTCTCCCAGGGTGTGGATCACACTACCGCACAATCTGCCCGGCACTCAAATATTCCTGAGCACATCCCTGGAATACTATACACCATCACATGATACTGTCTCTGATAATATGACATTGCATTCTTCATTATGATACTGTATAAGGCATACAAGATAATGTAAAATGATACTGCAAATTGTAAATACATGATACCATAAAACTGAAACAAAGCAAGCTTCTCCATCAGAAATAAAGTGACAACACACTGCAATGCAAATAACACTATAAACACAAGAAGTAGGATGTATCAGAGGCAGGTTTCACCAGACATTGTCAAATTTGATTTTTTTTTTTTCTGTAGCAGATTACATAAATCACACAAATTAATTTCATTTCGTCTTGTTTCAGATATCTTTTCCGTGGTATCCTGAGGAAACTGACTAGCAGCCAAACATAAATGTTTCAATTTTATAACTTAGTCTGTCTAGCCATTCCCCTCCTCACTTACATCCAATATTCTGTTTATATAAATCTAATCAATAACTTGTGAGGAAGGAGGGCAAGAATAACCACAAAAAAAAAAACACAAAATCACTCACCAGCCAAGAGATGTTTTGATTAACGTAGTCTGGGTCGCTAAACATATCGAGCATCGGTTTCAGGATGTAGCAGGCGAGGATTTCTCTCACTAGGAATGTCAACGGCTTGCTCTGAAAATCTTGAGCCGGCAAAACAATGAAGAGCAGAAGCTCTATGACATCACGGAGGTAGTCTAGAAACAGAGAGACAATGAAGACATTGAAACACGAATACACATAAACATACAAACATAAATGCATTACCGTTCGCTTGTCACACATATTCATGTGATAACCTGATTTATTACGCTTTCTGGAAACGTCGCTTATCATTGTCTAGGTCAAGGTCATACACCCCAGTACCAGATCAACACCATTCTGGGCGCTAGGTCAACATATACTGGCCTCAAGCCCCCACCCCCCCCCCCATTCTTAGGATTTGCAGGCATGACCCCAAAACAGAAAGTTGGTAATTCTTGCCTGCATGTCTTGGAAGTTTCCCTTTGGGTACCACTTGATCATGTGGGATCCCTAGGGACTTTAACATAATCTGTATATTTTACAAACAAAGCATTGCCTACAGCAGTGATGTAGGGATCATAGTCTACTTTGCATACTAGAATTGGGATGATAAGTTCTCATTGTAATTATTAAAGTTGTAAGACTAAACTTACAATAAAAGTATTCCTTTGGAGGACCAGAAGAAAGACTTCACCAGATTTTCTCTTAACTTTTGCAGTGGTTTACTTGGATTAATTTGAATGGGAAGAGGAAAATTATTTTTAAAATTAAAAATTAAAAAATATTTAAATATTATTTTAAAGTAAAGAATTACATCTACAGGTATTGAGATTACTCAGCAAGTACCAGGACTAATAAAAGTTTAAAAGAAAAAAAAGTTAAGAAGATAAATATTAACAACCTTGTATCTAGATATACATATTTTGCTAACGTCCAATGTTACCCAACACAAAGTCGGTGACTGTAACAGACTGAAGACGGAGTAAAATATTTACCAAGTTCCTTTCCTTCATCGGAGCATATTTCATCCCTGCAAATTCCATCTTCCATTTCAATTTCAAGATCAAAGAATACAGACTCTAGACTGGGAGCTGTATCTGGGACATCTGGTGTTTTTGGGATATAAGGGAAAAAGTACAGGAGGCAAATATCAGAATCATTCATTTGACATGAGAACAAAAAAAAACACTGTGTGTCGTGAAGTAATGGTTTCACTCAGGGGTGGGCAACCTACGGCCCGCAGGCCACATGCGGCCCGCCAGTGATTTTTTTGCGGCCTGTGAGATTTCTCAAGAAAAAGAACAAAAATCAATCTATTTTACATCATCACAAAAAACGAACTAGCTGCTTAGAATTTACCTGCATTAATGATGCTGTCAGGTAGGCCTAACATTCCCATTAATTATCAACTGTACTGTACTGACATTATGTTTTTGTGAATACAGATTAGTGCACACACCTATTGCTTGAACGTCCTCGGAATCAAAGGTTTGAAATCAACAGCAGGTTGTTGGTTAGGTCTGGCCCATTCATTCAAAAAGGTTGCCCACCCCTGTTTTAACTGAATGCATCGGTATAATGTATACACAGTAACATGAGGGCATGGACAGCAATTAAACATTATGGAGGATATCGATTTGAGGAAACATAGATCACAGAAGATTAAATAGCTTGCATTAATTGATGTGGGTTATAATCTGCTGTGGAAGAGAAAAATAATAATTCTCTGAAACCATACATCAAGGTTGGGATTTTAGGGAAGATTTTTGGCACTGGACATCTGTTGTGGTGTATCCATTTTTTGCCTTAACTGTAGTGCATTAACGAAAATACAATATTCCTTATCCCATATTTCACGGGCTGCCTAACTGACCCCAGGACTCTAGCCCACCAGATCTTCTACTCCCCACCCCTCCCCCCTCCCACGGTCAGACCAGGTCTTGAGTGTTATCAGACGGGTGATGGGAAATTCCATGATTTTAGTGCAGATACTGTAACTGTTACAGAATAGTTTTAAAATCAAATAGCCTAATATGTCCAGATTTTTAATAGAGACATTACAATGTTTCCTACACACCCTCCCAACATATCTCTTTCTTTCCTGTACAGTATTAAAAACTAATATGTTGCTAAGGAAACAGTACATTACCATTGTAATTGTCACATAAAACTATGGATGCATCTCCTGAGCGGAGTTAACTTTATTTACCGTAAATCAACGATCTTAATTGAAAATCGTGACATGATATCCCTTGGGGACTTTTTAGCTACGCAACGACTTCCCCAGAAAATTAAAACAATTTCCATGGACTGCGATTCGATTCGATTTGATTAAGGGCTGCCAAGCCATTTCGGCATCTTTAATATAAACGTTACAGAACTGCTCCTTGCAAGGCGACCTCTGGCGTGAGGAGATGAAGTTCTTGACGAGAGAATTAGCCTATTAGGAAATTAGCAACAGGGGTTGAGAATAGCCACAGGGGATGCAGAAACAAACCAACCTTATCAAGTTACAACCTCTTCCATAAAGTTAATGAGTAAAAAAAAGAAGATGATAGATGAAACAGGGTCAGCGAGCTATTTAAGTATCTAATTAATTGCACGGTACTTATTGTGTTGACGAATTAATGAAAATTGACCGGTTAAGCAAAAGTATATCCCTAGGATACTACATCCTGCCACATGTTTACAACAAAGATGGTTGCTTCATTCAGGGATGAGCCTGGGGTAAAAAAAAATCACGGAACTTTGCAAAAATTGGGGTATAGGCTCCAGTTTGAGTATGCTACAGTGTGTTAGGATAATAGTTTTTGTCCCCGAGGTAGAAAAGAAATCACGGATATTCCGCGAATTCGCGGAAAAAGCTCATGCCTGTTCATTAAATCAACAGCGGATCAAAAGACAAATAAACAGCAAAGCTAAAAATATCATCAGTATTGCTTCCAATTCTGAACAAGTTTGAAAATTACTACAAGTATTCAAAAAGAACAATCTTGTAGGTTCTAACCCTCCAAATTATCCTCAAAATTAATCAAAGTGGTTAATTAGACAGTGACATTACCTCAGTGGAGAAAATTAATTGAAGAGGCCAGAAAATAAAAAAACAACAAAAAAAGAACAATATATAAATTTAGTAGCAGGGCTAGAAATAGTTAAAAATTTACCTTCTTTGCTTATAATTTTCCTATGTTTTGCCTGAGCACTGTGGAAGAGTCTTATGTGTGAGGCAAAGTCCTCCACTGCTGTCCTGGTGACATAGTTGACCCAATCTACTTCTTTAGCCCTGCAATAAAAAGGAATTAAATTGAATTAATCAATCATTCAATCAATGCATGGATGAATGAATGTTTAAGTGAACGAATGAATGGATGAATGAATGGATGGATGGACAAACGGACTGATGGATGAATGAATGGACGAATGAATGGATGGATGGATGGATGAATGAATGAACGAATGAATGAATGAATGAATGAATGAATGAATGAATGAATGAATGAATGAAATTATAAATACAATACAAATCTGCTGGCTACATCAAAGTAAGAAATTATCATTAAACAAAATATGATGTCAAATTTAATTGGCAATCCAACAGAATGTAAAGAGAGAATTGGCAAGTCTTGGACAACATTCAAAATTCTCCTTCAAAAGAGCAGAAGTCTTGCTTGCTTTTAAATTACAAACACTAATTTGCATAATTCAATTCATTTATTATTAGCTTTTCCATGGTTAAGTATGCAACCCAATTCAGTTAATTTTCCAACCCGTTTGAATATTGTTGTGATAATTGCCCACAGCTATCTTAAAGT
>KN892298.1:0-13155 GCA_000934455.1 Apostichopus parvimensis
TAGCAATAGATTAGGACTACAGATGTGTAGTACCAAACTGTAACAGAATTCCGTCCCTCGCACTGAATTCCGTCCCTCGCGAAAATGTTGATTACCCATAATGCACCATTCATATTTTTGTTCAGTTTCTTTCATCACTACAGATGTTCAAGTCACTGATAGTTGATACTTTGCAGATTTTATGCATACTGTACTATTTCCTCTCTCTCTCAAAAAAAAAATGGTGTCAAAAAATGCGAGGGACGGAATTTTGAACCGTTTTTTCCTATTTTTCTTCATTTTTATTAAAAAAAAATTCAAAACTTTTCCAATGAATAATTTGCACTAGAGATTAACATCAAATTACAGAAAACCAAATTTACCTCACCCATCCTTATTTTCAGCTAGGTCAATAAGACTAAATTCCGTCCCTCGCACCTAGTGCGCATCTTTTTAGATTTCAACGACCTCTATGTCACTGATAATGTAATTTTTCAGATTTTTTTTTTTTTATTCTTAAGTGTCCATTAGTACTGCCATGAGCCCAAAATATATTTCTTCCACAGAAATAACTTTACTTTTGGGATTTGAGGATGACCAATTTTGGCTTTGGCCCACTTATGGTATACTATAGTTAATGAAACACCCTGTATGTCCATTCAGGATGTTACTTGTTTTCATTTCTGTACAGTATTTTCCAATTCAATCGAGAAATGAAATCCTTCTTCATTTCCTCATTTTAAGGCTCCTCTTGAGCTGGGTCAGACAGTAAGCAACAATATCATACAATTTGCTGAAAATCTCCCAAAGTGCCTATATTACAGTACTTACATGATTTCTACAATGTTCTAAGATAAACACTGTATAAGATAAACCATTTATCACTTCCTCAGAGAAGACCAAAAAGCCTTGATAGTAAAATCTTTGCGTCAATGACGTTTCAGCTGAAAATGTTGTACAGTGAAAGGAAAATAATGTGGCAACCATTAATAAAGCTCCATACCATCACATTACCATGTAACTAGTACTACATACTTTGTGCAGCCAGGGAGGTAGTGTAGAGCAAACTTTCATTGCATTAATGAATTGTAGGAAGTACAGTATGTCTTTCAAGGGCAGTTCAGAGGTTTATGTATTTTAAATCTGTATTTTTGACATAGCGTTATCGATATTTTGATAATTGAAATTGTCACAATTTGTACCATCAGTGAACTTAAAGCAAACAGATGTGATATCATAGTTGCACACTAAAAGCAAAATGTTGCAGAACGTCATTCTATATAATTTGACCATCGTTTTGAATGGCGATTTCTCCCCTTGACATTGATGAAAGCTATGGATACTGTACGAACATACTCAATAGACCCATACTGTAATGTATGTATGCACTACATATGTGTGCATGCGATCCAGTATGCTGTACTGTACTGCTCAGAGTAGAGACACTGTAGAGCTGAAAGTCATGGACACTAAATATCCTGTACTGTACTGTAAAATGACTTACCACGACACAGAACCTGTAAACAATAAAGTACACGCAGCCGTACATGATGGCATCTCAAGGAAGCATAAATAATTTTCTCTTTCACAAAGTTAAAATATCACAATACGTGCATTCCACATGGATCACAAACCATGCATGTTACAAATATTCAACACCTGCTTGCACAGCTATGTCAACAATTAAGTAAGTCAGCGAAAAATGTAACCATGATTACAGTAGTGTTACATTTTAGCCACTAACACAACAGAACGCTGCACTGCATCCTTCAAAAAGTGCCGATCAATTTGTTCTTACATGGGCTGATAGACTTGTATTGTCAAGTGACAGGCTAGTACAAGCATCCACATATATGGATCAATATCGTCACCGAAGCAAGTAGTCAACATCCATTCACAAAAACAAATGGAAGATTTAACTTCAAAGAAACTAAGTACTGTAACAAAATAGAGTAAAGGTATGCAGGGTTAGGACTTCCCATTGAAGTATTGTACACTTTGCAGTCGTACAGGGATTTATGCTGTACAGTATGTACAGTACAGTAGTTTAGATGTTAATAAGATCCCAGATATGTTGTTCAAGTAATGCTAATGGGGCAATACCATGAGCAGCAAAGGACAGAACATTTTCAGAGCAGGTTCAATTAGGTCAATTACTGTAGGTCAATTAGAGACCCAACATCAATTCCTGTCTGACATACACTGGTGCTGTAGTGTGATCAGGATTTGCAACCACCAAGGATACCACTGTACTGCACTGTACTGTTCTGCACTGTACTCTATTGCACTGTACGGTACTGTACTGTACTGTACACACAACTCAGTACTTACTGAAATTTAAAGGGATACTCTGTTGAAAAACAATGTGAAACTTACATGGAAGAGAGAAATATTCCACACTGCTAGTTGAAAACCCCATCTCAATATCATGCCAATAACTCAAGACTATATGTTTGATTGAATGTAACCTATTTTACTGACTAAACCTTCAACTACTCCAGGAAGTTGGATCACAGTAGGGGAGTCTGTGATGTCATCTGTGCAAATGCTCATTGGAAGCTTTACTTCTAGGCTATTATAATCTTCTTGTTGATTTATCCTTGAAAAACTTGTTGCTATTCTCTTGCATATTTTGGGAGAAACCGATGACTTTTAACTTAGGTTCAGCTAGGAAACCCACTGGTCATTAACTGAGCATTCAATGATGAAACCAATCAGCACATATGGACCTATATGATGTATCGACCATAAACAGTCATTGTCTAAAATACTGTACTGTACTGTACAAGAACAATACTTTTACAATAGCTTTTAATATTAAATTACTTAAACAGTCTAATTTCTTAAGATGAAGAAAGGCATCATTCACATTTGACCAAACTGGCACAGTAGTGCATCAATAGCTGTACTGTGTGTCTGGAAATGTTAACGCCCAAGCCACTATAAGCAACTGTCTTTACAGTAGACTGTGATAATCTTGTACATCGGGACATCAGTACTACTGTATCAAAAATCAAGGCAGTACAGTTCATACAGTACAGCACAAACATACTGTCAGAACATATTAATACCTTGTTACAGATACCAACAAACATTGAAATACTTTTAATCTTCTGCTGATAACCCTTTACTGTACATCAATATTTCCAACAGCCAGATAACAACCTGCTGCTGCTGCAGTTGATACAGTGCATCAATATTATCTGACAAAACTTCCTCTAAAGATCCTCTTTCCATCCCAAGGACACCCTGAATACCCCCCCCCCCCCCCCCGCAAGACTAGACAATATTAACAGACATTTATTGAACATTCCCACTTCTTGCATAAACTATTAAACAGGTACTGTGGTGTCAGTCTTCCTGTGTGTTAGCAGTGCTGCTTGCATGCATACATGTACAGTACATGTAGTTTTGTACTCACTCAGGACGTACAGTACAGTACAGTAAGAAGAATTGTCTGCAGAGACGGTATAGATGTGGCACTTACCTAGAGCTGCAAAACTGACACAGAGTAACGATGAAATCATGAAAGTATTGGGCAATGACCAAGAGAGGTGTGTGTACCCGATCACTTCTGAAAAACGTTTGTCAGTGGACATGTACAGTATAGCCTACATGTACTGAAAGTTGATTGCAATAACCATCAACCAAATAAATTACATATTAAATAAACAAAAATTTGCTGACTCAATGAAAACTGATGGCTGTTAAGTTTAGTGTCATTAAAATATCATTTTCTTACTTTCAAATTGATCACTGAATTGACAAGATGGTGGCATCGGTGAATGTCCAAAGGTGGACACATGGACGAATGTGAAACTGAAAGACTGACAATCATTACGGTTGGCGATTGAATGCCTAATGTTGTGCACTGTTGTGTAAGGGTACTGTATAAAAGTAATGTACTTTAACTGTACCAGGATTTGAACCTGGATAAAATAGCATCAGCAATCTGATAGCACAATCAGGAGACATTAGACAACCAGGAACACACATATGCTAAGTTTGACAGACGTATGACAACGCTGATTGTTTAGAAACTCCAGTACAGGATGCTTTAATCTCTTGTCGTTTCGAGATCACCATGGTTTCAATCGTTTCTACGGTAATCATCCAGAAAAACTTAATTTATTGAACATTTGATGCCAGCTGCTGTCACAACAAACATACAGACACATACGAATGAAAAATACAAACTTATATGGGAAATGCTGGAATTGGCCACAGTATCATATAGACAGGCAGTCCAGTACTACATACAATCAATGTTAGCCTTTAGCATGGATAATACAGACACCAAGGTGATCATGTAAAGTGAGAGTGGCAAGAAGTTTGTCCGAGTAATGAGTCGTACTTTAGAGTGTGAGAATGTTGTTCTGTTTGCCGACTTAACGTTCACCAATCAAATTGATTTACTTCAGTGTCCTGTGGTGCTACAGTACATCTTCAAGTTGCACAATTTAGAATCCCACGACCTGAATCAGTATTAACGCTCAGGAAAGATAATCTTGGAACCGTAATTTGACAAATCACCAATTACTGACAAGTACAATCATTCAGTGTGCATTACCAGTGAATATTCATACCCTGGGGTAATGTTCCGTTGTAACAGTTACCATCCAATTAAACATGACTCTGGGCAATGACAGATACAAATACTGTACAGTAGATCCTACCGTACATGTAATGTCAGTTCACAGTATATATATACTGTATGCATATATACTATACCAGTCAGCCTTCAAGTGTTCAGGAGAGTTCTTCTGGTAACTGTGTGGCAGTTGACCTTGAACCATCAAAGATTGTACAGTACTTCAGATGTACCAAACCTTCACTTTCTTGCCTTTTATAATAGGGAGACTTCTTTTCTGCAAAGTACTTGTAAAAATGATCCCAACTGTTGCAGCATAATTTAAACCAATTGGAAAATAATCCATGAACAAAATTGTTCTACTTCTACAGTACATTGTGTTACATGTGTATACACAGTTCAATTGATAGAACTGTACACTATAGTACGGTATCTAGAATTCTCTATGCAAGTGTTCATATTGAGGCAAATTTTAATAAATGGTGTCACAAGTATTGACCACATACAGACTGCTATTATATATAGGATATTACTGTGAAGCAGTGTGGGTATCAGGCCATACAGTAAAAGTAGTAGAACTTTCTACTGACCAAAATTTTAACCAGTGCTCTAGAAAGGTTAAGTACTGTACAAATTGATTTATGAGGCTTCCTCTTCTCAACTTTAGAGAAACACCTTGCTTTCCCTTTCCTTTTTTCCCTTTGCCATTCTGGCTACAATATGTTATCTAAACATTCCAGACCCTAAGTCAATACTGTAGGTTACAAACATTTACAAAGTACTTAAAATCCAATTGCTCACTGTGACATCCAAGTGCCCCCAAGCTACTTCAATACTAAAGGATGTCTATAAAGCTTATTTGTTTAAATTTACACTTGTATACTGTAGAACTCATTTTGGTTGAATGACAGAATTAACCCAAATGCAATGACAATTTACAGCAACATTCAGTACTACTGTAAGTACATCTCAGGGTATTGTATACTGCAGTACAGCAGCACACAATATATTGCCGAACTTGTAGCATAGATCTGTGAAAGAAAAAATCCTGAAACCAAGAGAAACCATTGCAATCTTATTAATGTTCCATACTGAAGTCACTCAGATCAGTGAACATTTAATATAATTGCGAATAGGAAGGATGTAACCAAGCTGCCAATGTACTCAACATTTGATACAATAACAGGAGCATTGTGTTTTCATAACAACTCCACTATGTGCAAATAGTAGAGAGTGAAATGTATTATAAATGGAGCCGCTTCAGAAAGTGCAATGCCCAAGGTTATATTAATGCTCACCTACTGTACTGTATATTTGTGCTTGCTACTGTTTAGTCCTCGATGGGTACTACTAAACTATATCTAGGCGGATGCCATTACGGACATCATTTTACAGGGATCTACATACAGGATGTACAATATGAGAATACATCATATTGTAAACACACAGCACTATTATGGCCACACTGTATCTAAGGTTTGAATACTAACAGTAGCATACAGTAGCTCACAGACAAAGACCTAGCCATGACCTCTATGAGGACAAACCACTGCATTCCTGTGGCTGGTACTGTCAATATTTCCAGTGCAGTGGTCAATATTAAATATACAGTAGAAGACACCGGACAGCAGATGCTGCACACTGTGTGTATGTACAGCAACATGCCGGTAATCAATGCATGCACATAATTTGTAGATCTATCTTTGAATCCTGCTGTACATTGCAAGTGCTTGGACATGGTTTTTGTAACCATTTTATTTACTGTACTTGTATACAGAATTCTTGAAAGAATATTCCAACTCAACGCTTCATTTTCTAAGTTAACTCTGACACAGTGAGATTGCTTACCTGAAGAGTTAAATGCTGGAGCAAGATTCTGGCCCAAGTGAGCCAAATATTGGACCCGGTGTATTGGTTACAGATGGCTACTGTATGTTGAAAACTTTATCACCAAAATATTGACACAGTCACGCTAGCAGCCTACCGTAGATGTAGTCTAACATTTCGTGGATGGAATTGACTCAATGAAAAGCTAGCAAACACAAATTAACATTCTTAAAAGCCATTGTCACAGCTCTGCAACAGAATTAAAGTTAGTCACTCCATGCAGTTGAGGGCTTGAGGCTAAAGAGTCACAGATTACTCAGGAAACAAACAATTTAATAGTCCATACTGTATCATGACAGACAGTTCTTGCTATTCCTACATACAGAACATGCATATATACTGTACATGATGTTATGTACACTGTGTACAATGCTAATTATAGATGACCACTTCAAATTTCCATCTGACTGAATCCAAATACTAAGTACAGTAAGTACTGCACAAATTATACTGTACCAAAACATTTACAATTCTACAATATACAGTACACTGCATTTCTATTATAATACTAATAGTAGAATTTTTAATTGAGCAAGTTTGCTTTATTTTTACAAAGACCAAGCCAAGACACAGTTGTGTACCATAAAAGTCTACAGTACAGTCTCAGTGAGTATTTTTATGTGGAATAATATGTACTGAGCACATGTATGTACACTGTACACTATTTAAATGCAATCATACTTAACAAAGCACTCATCAAATGCCAGCAAGTTCCTTGATTGATCTATGGGTGTTAGTCAAGTTAATAATAGATCCATAAAGACGTAATTCCAATTTGATGCAAAGGTTATTAAATATTTTATTACTCATTTATGGAATAACACATTCCACAACAAGCTAAGGCCTAAGCCTCACTTTGTTTACATACAGTACGTGTATATCGTCATGTCAAAAATATAAACTGAATTATACAGTACATGACAGCCAATATCAGATCACCACATAAAGCATTTAACTCTGAGTCAGTAACTATTTACTATAATTAGCTTTTAAAGTAATTATACATATATGACCACAAAATTGGTATTTTAATCAAACTGTCTCTGATTTACGGACAAATATTAGAAAGGATAATTCACTCTTCCCTTCAGTATTATAAGCAAAGAAAACGACAGTCAAATTGGCATGGAATTTCTATCTTTTATTTTCAAAGGTTTGTATAGGCCATGGATGCTCAAGGTGTTTAATATAGGATACCAACAGTTAATTTGTGAGCATTGTTAAACCATTCTTAGAGAGCTCATCTGATCCAATGTCCAATGACTTTAATTAATTGAAAAAGAAAACAGTATCAAGTTATGAATTGGCTTTTAAAGGTCGATGGACACCTAGCCAATTTGCCCGATATTCAATACATTTGTCGTTATCAGTTAAAATTGTTTGACAAGCTCTTTTCGTTTCCAAGATATACACACTTGAAGTTTTGATAAATCTGGGGAAATTCATTAAATATGTGCTCATCAAAATTTCTTATTTTGGCCCTTTAATTTCAAGCCCACAAACAGTATCATTTGAATAATATGATTTTCCTCTTTTAAAAGAAGACAATACATTTCCAAAGAAAAATTGCCTTTGCCCACAAACCTGTGTTCAGTGTCTTTGAAATGAAGGTTGTAAAAACAATGGAATAACATAACAGACAATTAGGCAGTCACTCACTTTACATTATCAATGTGCATAATTAGCTAACGTTTATTCATAAATGAACTAGAATAAAGAAAAGACTTGTCAAATGGTCAATCTTTTATGGATTTTGATTGAGTTGCAGCTATTTTTGATTTCTTATGCCAATTAGAGTAATTAGGACAATGTTGTTCTTAGGTGTCCATAGAACTTTAACATTCCTAATGCTAAAAGGGTAAAACCAAGAAAAATTTTACATGAAAAGTTTCAGTCAGTTACAGTATGACTGAAGAGAACGGTAATGAAGCATTCCCAACCTACTCACAAGAGCAATGTCAATGGCTTCTTTTGCACACTACAAGGTATAGGTGTCACACGGACAGCCATGGCCCAGGGCAGGAAGATCACTGACTTTTATAAACAGCCTCGCGCGAAATGTTTTTAACAATTTATTGCATTCCAATTCCACATTTATCTATTTAAAGTATAATTTGCACACCAAAACTTGTGTACAAGGAAGTTATGGCACTTGTATGGCACTGTTTTATGATACTTGTAAGAATAATCAATAATCGGGAAATAATTTTTACAATGCTGAAGCGACCTCGAATGTGGGAGAAGCCCACAAGGACTGATGGTTTAAAACTTTTGCGAAGAAGGTAAACGAATGTACTTGATATGAACCTTCTCAGGTGGGAATAGTAACAAATTTTACACTTGAACACAACAAGATAGAAGGGAACAATACCAAATGATGGAATTACAGAAGAATACACATTCATGAATTGTTTCCTCACTTTCACTGATTCGAATAAGAATGGAAAGTTCTGAAAGTGGACAAAGATGTTAGTGATTTTTACGAATTTCCAGACCGGTTAGTAACAGGTTGGACCGACAGGTATTAATTTTTTCTGTTGGTGCCAATGGTTCCTGGGTACCCGCTCCCATCATTAGTAAATTAGCATAACAGGCAACTTGCAAATTTTGTAGAAAATTTACATGATTCACATTTCATTATGCTGGCGTCACACTCTCCCGAAGTTGACACCAGATGGACACACGATAAAGAAAATGTTCAAATTCGGCTCTGATCGTAAAAACATCGGGCCATTCGTGAGGGCATCTTAAGCCATCGTATGACCGCCGGTGGAGTTTTTCAGGCTCCGGCAGCAACTTCGTGAGCGGTGGCAAAATCTTTGGCATGCCAAAAAATTGCCGGAAGGCCTTGCGAAGGTTCATTTTCGTGTTGAATTCGTGTGTCCATTTTGCCCTTCGTAAGGCCATCGTGAGGGCATCTTATCAAATCGTGTCATCTTCGTTTTTACTTCGTGTGATCATTGGTGCCATCGGGCATTTTCGCCTCACGAAGACAATACGAAGGAAACAAGAAGCTGCCCGATTGTCTTATGAAGGCAACACGACTACGTGAAGCCCTCGCAATGCCGTCGAGTAACCATCGTATTATAGTACGATGACATCGAGATGGGACCACGGTGTCGGCGAAGACAGCCGAATTTGAGAATCTCAAGCGTTTCCCAGGTGTCATGGTAACGTGGACATATAAATGCCAGCCTCAGAGCATCTTCCTCAGTCAGTCCTAAGCAATTCTACAGAGTAGAGGCGTGTGTAACTCCCAAAGCTACAATCACAATCACAATTAACCACAATTCAGTTCCTGCAGAATGGCATACTTTGGTGATGAGACAACCAAGAAAAAGAAAGCAGCAGCATTGCTTCTTTTGATGTACCTCAGAGAACATAGGCTAGGACTAAAAATAAAATTATCCCTTCATCCCATAACCTAACCTTTACTATACTACCTAGGCTAGCCTACAACGTTGATGTTGGAGAAAACAAATGATGGAATTACAGAAGAATACACATTCATGAATTGTTTCCTCACTTTCACTGATTTGAATAAGAATGGAAAGTTCTGAAAGTGGAAAAAGATGTTAGTGATTTTTACGAATTTCCAGACCGGTTAGTAACAGGTTGGACCGACGGGTATTAATTTTTTCTGTTGGTGCCAATGGTTCCTGGGTACCTGCTCCCATCATTAGTAAATTAGCATTACAGGCAAATTGCAAATTTTGTAGAAAATTTACATGATTCACATTTCATTACTTAGGTTACCAGGATGAATATTCCAAATGACTAGCCTAGACCTAGGGCTACTGATATCTGAATACATTTCAAAAGCAGCTATAGAGCCTGTTCCACAATCTTTAGGTTTCTCTTTTTGTCTGTTCTACATTCCTTGTCTGTTGTTATTATTTGCTTAATATTCTTCTTGGAATCTTTTCTTTTTCGGGAGAGACCAGACTAGAAAAGCTCATGCTTATTTTGGTTCCTCTTCCAATCAATTTTTCTAGTCTGGAATTTGTACTGTATCAGTGACAAATTCACTGGCTACTCTGTTAAAGACTAGTAAGCTTATTCAACGTATCCTTTATGTATAATAATGAAATACTGATGAAAATGATTTTCTGTATTACTGTATGTGATGTTAGAAATAAACTTTGACACTGGAAAAAGGCATCAACATACAGTATCTTCAGTGACTATATTCAAAGCCTCATGACACGAAGCTGCAATATTTTCAAGTCGTAAGGGACTTTCTTGTGTAGATAGCCCGAACTTGGCTATATGGTTGTATAGTGTGCAACAAGGAAGATTTTATCGATGTGAAGCTAGGTTCTAGCATAACTACTGTAGAACTATAGTCAGTATTGCTAATTTCGGAACACTTCGAATTTCGGACACCCTAAGAAATGCACGATTTCACCATGACAACCTACAGGAAGAGCCAAATTTCACCAAAAAGTACGAAGCTACAGTTATTTTCTCTCCAAAATGACCCGTGTGCAAGTAAATACTTACATATTTGTCAATAAAATGACGGAGATCTATGAAGTCTGTTATAATTACTGAAAGAGCAACTGCGCCACCAATTTTATCACCAGCGCCACACTGTGGGACTGTGTGTCCGAAAATTCGCAATACTCTAGCAAAGAAATACCAGTTCCACAATCACAAGAATCTTCTTGGAATACAACGTGAAAACAGTTTGCAGGAATGAAAGTTTAGCCGTGTATCGTAATATAACACACTTCTCCCACCATATCAAGTATATTTTCAGGTGATTTATACCAGAAGATATAGTTTTGGGGTGTTTTAAGGCTTAGGTGTCCGGAATTCGAAGTGTCCATGCTACTACTTTAGATTATTCATTTCTAATCTAAGTCGGCATGTCAAGCACACAATGCACAACAATTTTGCTGTGCTGACTGTGTTTAATGTTAGATTCCCAAATCCACAGGTTTCAGAATCAGTGATCGAAATGAATTGCAGCTAAAGTTACAACTGCATGTACTTGGGCCTAGGCCTACTGGATATCAACCTCTATAGGCCTACTAGTACTTTCGTCTTGCCTGACTTAGCTCCAACATAGGCTTATCATCACAAAGACCCCTCAACTTAGACCCTAACCAAAAAAGGTACTAATTTAGAATCCGTACCATTCAGTTCCTAAGTAATAAAATTAATTCATTCCAGCGAATCATTCACGCAACCCACCTATTCACTGACTGTTATTCTATTGATTTGCGAGCACACAGTTGTTATTCTGCCAATTCAAAGTAAGTTTTCCCATTCATATGGTACGGATTCTAAATTTAGGCCCCAAAAAACAAATAACATTAGTCATTAAGCCTAACGTTAGTCATGTTAGCTGAATACCAATTTGTATTGTAACAATAAGACAGCCAGCATGGAACAATGAAATGCATTTGCATAAGGATAAAGTTCATACAATAGCAAGGAGGATAATCTGGCAACTATAATTATGTGTGAGGAATGCAAAAACTTGGTCACTACTGCCTGAGATAGGCTAGGACTAAAAATAAAATTATCCCTTCATCCCATAACCTAACCTTTACTATACTACCTAGGCTAGCCTACAACGTTGATGTTGGAGAAAACGTTAATGTCAAATAAACAACGCAGGGCGGAATCAAGTCACAACAACTTTGGGTGAATACTCACAAAATTCCTCTTCCATGTCTGACAACAGACTGTTCTGAAGTTATAGTAGCAGTGGTTTGCTCTGGTGAAAGTTTTCGATGATTGTTTGCGTTAATGTTATAGGGTTGGGCCTATACTAATGTGAACCTGAGCAACTCAATTCACAATTATCAACACGATACAGCCTTGCTGAATAATCCATTACAGACACCAAAATGTATGTGATATGTTACGGCTTATGAAGGAACCGGTGATAGCTGCACGCAGTATAGTATGAGCGTTGTACAATGCCATTCACTGTTCTTTCAACAGATACCTTCTAGCAGAGTTTTACTTGCGTTAACAATTTTGAGGAGTATTTGTTGAACATTAAAGCCATTGTCGTTCTAATTTACCTTTTATGTCTTTTATGATATTTTTAAACTTTAAAAAGGTAATTAATGACCTACTTAGGATTTTTCATTCAGCTAAAGAAGTCTGAAGATGGAATCATTTTACTTTACTTTTATGCTATGTTAACAAATCTGGTTCTTACATTGTCTGTGAGATCGGCGCGCCGTTATTTCTAGAGCGCTTCCCCGAAAACAGTGAAGCTAGGATGAGGTAAAAAGCATTACTCATGCTGGTGACGTCATATGCATGGTCGTGGAGTAAAATATACAGTCAAATTCAAACAGATGGCGTTGGTTCAGATCTTAGAGAGAAGTTATTATTTCCGTAAGGTTGTCTCGAACAAATTTCATTTCACTTCTGGATTGGAAAGTAACTTCCCTCGCGCACAGAGTGTTCTTAGAGGTTGGTTATACCCAGTATCGTCAGAAAACATTTTCATATGTTGCTGCTGCTAAGGGATGGAACGAGTTATTAAAGGAATGTAAAAATGCCAACTCCTTAAATACCTTTAAACGTTTTATCCAGGACTTTTACTAATTTCTTATGCTCTTAATTTTCTTTCATTGAATTAATGTTCCATGTTGTATTTTATATGAAATTAACAATTTTGCATGTTTTTTCTTTTCCGTTGTCGTCTTATTGTTTGCGTTTGTATTATA
>KN892298.1:13205-27467 GCA_000934455.1 Apostichopus parvimensis
TTTGTTGTTAATGACTGTCTCATGATGACGTAATGCTTATTTTTATAAACACTTTTTCCTGTCTGACCATTCATAATTTGTTTATGCCAGAAAAAAGAGCTGTCCATGTTATAGTTAGGGAACAAGTATTCTTAATGCAAAAGGCTTTGTTTCCATTTGCAATCATCGTCGTTTCTATTAGGCCAATGCAGTTTGAATTTGCATTCTCCTTGCATTCGAGAAATAGCAATGGGATACATGGAATATACATGTATACGCAGATGGTCGCACGTCTACAGGATAAATTGTCGGATATGGCGTGTCGGAAGCTAGCAGCCACTAACAGCAGCTACTAACCGGTTACACCGGTTAAAATAGAAATTATACTTGTCGTACACAACACCATTCTATCACAAAGTAGGTATATTCGTTTGTGAAGTGGATATTTATATGTCAACTGACAACTTTCTTCAATATATAATACCGGAAACAGCAGGGAATTGTTTATGCTTCCCCTATTTGTAGAAATAAGGCAGACACTTGTAGTCATGTATATAACCTATTCCATCTCCGTTAGAGCTAAGTAGTTGCGCGAAATAAGCTTGCAGTCTACCTTGGTGTTAAAGCTACCTGTTAATGCTATACAGTAGGCCTAGCGATATAAATTATGACAGTGGCATGCGCAAACGGGGTTAGGATGGCGGTAGAAACAACCCCCCCCCCCCTTATACCCCTAACCTCCAATCATCATCATCATTGCCCCTCCCTACTCTACCTGTTAAATCCTGCACAGCCACTAGTAACATCGATACTTTGGGTGTATAGGAGGAAAATATGGGGAGTTGGACAAACTCCAACTTAACCCACCTCTGCAATTATAAAGACTGCATATAAATACTTTTCAAGGTATCGTTAGTATAGTCAGTATTGCGAATTTCGGAACACTGCGAATTTCGGACACCCTAAGAAATGCACGATTTCACCATGACAACCTACAGGAAGAGCCAAATTTCACCAAAAAGTACGAAGCTACAGTTATTTTCTCTCCAAAATGACCCGTGTGCAAGTAAATACTTACATATTTGTCAATAAAATGACGGAGATCTATGAAGTCTGTTATAATTACTGAAAGAGCAACTGCGCCAACAATTTTATCACCAGCGCCACACTGTGGGACCGAGTGTCCGAAATTCGCAATACTCTAGCAAAGAAATACCAGTTCCACAATCACGAAGAATCTTCTTGGAATACAACGTGGAAACAGTTTGCAGGAAAGAAAGTTTGGCCGTGTATCGTTATATAACACACTTCTCCCACCATATCAAGTATATTTTCAGGTGATTTATACCAGAAGATATAGTTTTGGGGTGTTTTAAGGCTTAGGTGTCCGAAATTCGAAGTGTCCATGCTACTTGCAGAACACAATGGAATGAGCATCTTGTAGAGGTACAGTAGGCTACAATTTTAGGAAGTCACTAGTGACTTTCTAAAATTCAAGTGAATTTTCACCTCTTTCCTAAAGCAGGTAAAAAACATAAACATGCTGCCCATTTGTGATTGCCGCAGTTAGAAAAACATAAGAATTCATATTTTGCTGGAAAATAGAATGTAAAAATGGGAGATATGCCAAGTCTGGTTATCTCTATGATATAATTGTTTACACAGTAAGAAGAGGCCTATGCAATACTAGTGTCATACAAAAATAGTGTTGCTCTACAATGTTTTATCACTGATTTTACTGCATGTGCATACTGTAACTGTTCTTTCCTATTCACAGGTTAGTAATGGCTGGACCCTTAAGATGTTGCAGGGTATTCACTACTTGGAATATACAAACAAGATCGATAGGTTTTTCCAGTAGATGTTTGTGCTCTAAGCAGGAACGGTGGAGCACCCCTTCTGGGTATGACACAGGGGTCAAAGTTCAGAATACATTGTGTGAGAAGGTCAAAGGAGATTCTTTAGTCCCTCTAATCTTACCTCATGGAAAATTAGCAAGATGGTAAGGACAAACGGTAGTCATGTTTGGCCAAGTCTTGTCATAAATCACAATCATACTTGTTCAAAATGGAATGAGAGTTTTCTTGGCTGTTGTAGGGGAGTATTGGTGACCAGCATCACACATGCCATTGATTAAAATGTGAACTTGCTTTTCCTTTTAGCTAGGCTTGTCAATGAGATATACACTAGATACAGTAATTGTCTACACCCATTTTAATAGGCCTGCATGCACCTGGGAAATATTGGTAATAACACATTCAATGTTATGGAAAATAAGGTCTATATAGACTGAGTTTTGTTTTAAATGTGAAGTAAATTTAAGCTCTTTGGGTACCACCATGCATTCTCATTATTCTTGACCTTCCAGAAGTTAAGAGCATGCAGGTACACTATGCAGGTATTTATCTCTGATTTATTACTTTTCAGGTACGCCTGTGGACCAACTGTTTACGATGCTGCACATATAGGACATGCTAGGTACAGTAAGATTTCACCCAATTTGCACAGTTGGCTACAGTAGTGCATCAAATTTGTTTCCAAATTTTCGAGTCAAGTGTGTAAACTAATTGTAATAATTCTTTTTTACTTTTTTAAATCAGCTGTTTTGGCCCAGAGTTTCTTTGTTGTTGTTGAAATAGTCCTGTTTTTCACTTGAATCTCAACAATTCATACAGTGATTATAATCCAATCTTGATAAATTATATCATGAAAATTCCTGTCTAGAGTTGATGAAAATCCTTTTTCTTTGTCCTTCTTAAAATTGAATAACCTCTGATAATAATATAATTACTTAGTATTAGTTTCGTTTGTTGCTGTTTTTTTTCATTGTTTTTTCTGTCATTGAGATATCAATTTAGAGATAAATTTAAACTCTAAGTCAATTAATGACAAGAATTACAATTTTCTTTACAGTTCCTACATCAGATTCGATATCATCAGAAGAATCTTAGAAACTTTTTACGACATCAAAGTTATCCAGGTCATGGGAATAACAGATATTGACGATAAGATCATAAAACGAGCTAACGAAAGAAATGAAGATTTCCAAGTATTAACTAGAAGAAAAGAGAAGAGGTTCCTTGAGGATATGACAGCAATGAAGGTACTTTCAGAACAGTTTGGGAACCTACCTACTCCTTTAAAAAAGAAATTAAAAGGATTGTTATATGTCATTTCAGACCAAACTACCTCACAGGAAAAGCTTAATATTGTGTCAACCCTCAGTCGGTATTGCTAAGCATTGTACAATAACTGACATCAGTGTCCTTGAAAAAATTAGATGGTTAGTGAATGATGTTGCCCTTCGTTGTCCATCAGTCATTCCATCTGTCAGTTGATGTATTTGTGTGTCTACCTTAAATACTAAACAGTATCAAACCTGAACAGGCGTGTAGCCAGGAATTTGTAGGCAAACTATCAGAGCCGTAGATACGGCATTGCAAACTATCTAAGCGTAGCGCCACCATGGTTGGTGCGAAGCGTACAAGAAAATTTTGGCTGAAAATGCCTCCCAGATCGCTGGAAATGGCACTTCCCAGGCCTTGTAAGTTGCATCTTAGCATTTTCTCTTTTGCAATTACTAATGATATCATAAAAACATTTAAAAAAAAATTTTAAAATATGCTCAAGGGGGGGGGGCGGCTACCCCTTCGCCCTCCCCCTTGGCTACGCGCCTGAACCTGAAGCTCTGTCTCTCCTGGTGAATGTACCTGATAAAAGCCATCAACCTTTTGACAAGATCAATTTGACAAAAACACCAGATATAAGCCTGGTTGGATCTGTGCTGACACATCATGAACTTTTTTTTTTTCTGTCTTGTAACAGGTACAACCAGCTGCTCATTATACAAGGGTTACAGACCACATACCAGCTATCCTGAATTTCATTACAAGAATTATAAACAATGGCTATGCATATGCTACTCCGTCAGGTGAGCCAAGATTTCAAGGTGTTTGGTATGAAATGTGCAAACATAATTTGGTTATTTTGTTTAATAGTTGATCAACAACGTATAAACAACTTATTGAAATAACCTGCTGAAATAATCATAACAAAAGAACATAATACTGTATTATTAGGGAGCTGCTACTCTAGAGTAGCAGGTCCTTGGTATTACTACTTTGCAAGATACTGATGTCTGTGACACTGAGCGTTCTACAAAGTTTTCTTGCTTAATATGGATAAGTACTTACACATATTATCCTGTTCTACCCCTCCATTCCATTCAATACCTCCCCCTTCCCCAACCACCAATATTGATGTGGGATGCTGGCATTGTTGTAAGCCAGGCAATGTTTATTTTTTATATACCTTAAAACACAGAACTGAGGAAGGAATTCTTGCAGTCTTTGTCCTTTGTCTTCTCTGTGAAATATACAAAAATCATAATGGGCAATATGTTCAACAATGTTTCATAATGCATTATTTCTTTAAGTCTTCTATAGTCCAGAATCATATCTTTTTTATGAACAATATATGTTTCTATAACAAGTATGGTATTCTTCATCTAATTTTAATTTACATGGACAATACTTAATAATATAATATTCAATTCTGTACAGTGCTTTACACCATCGATAGGTCTCAAAGCGCTTTACAGACGTTACATTAAAATACTATGCAAACCAGAATAGTTATAGCAAAACTCAGTACTACTAGAGCTCAAATTTTTCTTTTGTCTTGATCTATGACATATCAAGACTAAAAATTTTGTGTAAATTCCTTTAAGTCTTCGAGGAGCTGTTGGCTGGCATTCTATCTCTTTATCATAAGATAAGAGTAGAGTTACACTTTTTGGAGGCCTTGACTTTTCCTCTATCGACCTTTCTTCCTTTGACCTATTCCTCCTACGACCTTCTCCTCCTATGACCTTCTCCTCCTACGACCTTTACCTCCTACGACCTTTTCCTCGTCAGTTTGAGGATATTTAGTGGTTGTTGTAGTTGTGCAAATGTCATTAACAGTTTTGTTAATTTTGTTTTCTTCAGGAAGTGTTTACTTTGATGTCAAGTCATTTGGAGCAGACAGATACGGTAAGCTCCATCGTCATGACACTGACATTGACGACGTTCACGAAACTGAAAAGTCAGAGAAACGTCATCCTAACGACTTTGCTCTCTGGAAAGCTGCGAAGGAGGGGGAACCTTGGTGGACATCTCCATGGGGACCAGGGAAGGGTAGACCTGGTTGGCATATAGAATGTTCAGCTATGTCAAGGTATGCAAAAATAGTCCAAATTTTAATTAATATTTTATTTAAAAATAATCATAAAAAAAAAACTTAAAATTTGCTTAATTAGCTGAATGTATCCTTGAGACAGAAAAAGCATAGCAGTGGTATTTGGAGTTAATGATGGAGTAGTGCTATGTTAGGAAGGTAGAGTCATTTTGTGTTTAGCCTGTTACAAAGTACACATAACGTTCACAATCACCTCAACACTAATCCCCACCACCCATCTCCACCTCACTTTCAATTCATCAATACCAAACACAATTGCCTAAGTCTATGGTCTGAACTGTTGCATATGGGAATGTACTTTAAAAAATCCCTTTTGTGGTCTACACTTATTATATTTCTACCGTTCATTCTATACATCCTATTTAAAGTCAATTTAAAAGTCAAGTTTCTCTCTATTTACTTTCTGAAATCTGTTCTAAATTTCCACAGTTTTCCTCTCTCTCTCCCTCTCTCTCATTAGTGCAATATTTGGAGAATCTTTAGACATTCATACTGGAGGGATTGATCTTGCCTTTCCTCACCATACAAATGAAATTGCCCAATGTGAAGGCTGCTTTGAAACCAATCAGTGGGCAAACTATTTTCTTCATGCCGGTGAGTAAAATTCTGTCTGTAAAACCAGAGACAACACTTGTGATAGCTTGCCATGATGACATATTTTATTAAAGGTAATTACTCGGTAGTATTATAGTAACTATGTGTGATAACACACTGAACACACTGACATGGATGTCCCACCCACCCCTGTTATTGCAAATCTCATTTTTTTAAGGGAAATCCACTTAAAAGCTGCACTGTGATTAATCTCAGTGGGCTCTTCCATGTATGACAGTACTGCTCTGACAGCATAACATCCTCTTTATGAACTGTGTTGCATATGTCTTATTAATACAGTATTTTATCACTCCTGGACCACTTGTTCGGCCAGAATCCAATCCCATGGATAACTATTTCGTTTTCTTTATTTAAACTCACTTGATATTAATATTTGTTTCACAAAGAACAAAATCAAAATTCTTTTACCCTTTAAGAATGGAATGTCATTTCTTTCTCTTTTTGCATCTTAGGTCATCTGTTCCTAAAGAGAGATTCCGACAAAATGTCCAAATCACTCGGAAACGTGATTAGTGTTCCTGAATTTCTTGAATCTTACACAGCCAATCATTTTAGGACTTTATGTCTGCTGATGAGATACAACCACAGTGAGTACCAACTTCCCCTGCCCACCCTTCATCCCAACCCCTTCCTACGCATCCAACCTTTCTAAGTTTGATTATGATGTGCAACCAAAGACAGTAACCCTTCCTGTAAGTAGTTTGATAACATACAAACATATTGAGGTATCTTCTCTTCGAGCATTACTTGGTGATAGTATAACGAACACTGAGTCCTTTCTTTAATTAACCCTGTTGGTGATAATAACCAAAGTGGAGACTCCTTTCCTTAGCTGTATTGGTGAGAGTAATCAAGTGGAATAATCCTTTCTATATCCCTACATTAACTCTGTTGGTGATAATAACTGCACTGAATAATTTATAACTCTGTTGGTGATGGTAACCACACTGTATACTACTGTCTTTAACCATGTTGGTGAAATTTACCACACTGAATACACCTTTTCTCTAAGACCCTAGTATTCAACAAGATGGTCACCACCAAAATGTTGTGGAGGATCTACAAAACATTTGGAAAAAAACTTGTCTACATTTTTGGAAAACTCTTAAACATAAATTACTTCAGTTGCAAAATATAACACCGTTAATCACCCTTGATCATATAAAAATTTCTCCAATGTGAGGGGGATGCCTGATTCTCTCCATAGACCCCTTTCCCAGGCCACAACATTCGCAACTGGGGGGTTGATAAGGAGATCAAGGTGAAAAGGTGGGGCCACAAAACAAAGACGTTCGACTACCAGGGCTCTTTGTACCAGAACTGAGTTAGGCTTAATATGCATGGCCTAGTTTGTTGTTGTTCGAATGTTACTAATGACACTGTATTTTACCTTTGTGTAAATTTGGGGAGAACACTTTCTTTTTTTAGACAATTGAAAAAGCTAACGTCTTAAAAGACTTGCATTGTATTTTGTCTGCAGATATTGAATATGGTGACGATTCGCTCAGTAAAGCTGTTAGTACAACAAATCAAATCACTTCATTTCTTAGTGACTCTGAGGCATATGTTAGAGGCCAAATTAACAGTGGTCCTGTGGATGAGGCCCTTACACATCAAAGGTAGGTTTACAAACCCACAAAAAGTGTGCTTTGGGTGAATACAGTAACAGAATTTCAACAGCTGCATTGTAAGGGGAGGGATGGGGGGGGGGAGGTGGTGCTGTTTTCTTAGGAACAGAAATGGTAGCCGCTTAATAAACTCAACTATCATTGTAGGGAAAAAAGAAGGTTCAGAAAGTAGCACAATGGTTTACTACCTACCTTAGAATTACTCAGTTCTTTATGTGTTAGCCCACCCTCCCCCACCCCGCACCATTCCATCCCATCATTCCTTCTCCTGTCTACATCCAAAGGGTTTACAGAGAAACCATCTTCACGATTCAATGTTAAATATTTTATACATGTTATTGCAAAATGTCTACCAACTGGTAAATACACGACTGACTTAATTATAAAAACATTTTGATTTCAGGGTAAGTGATACCAGCAAGAAAGTCAGACAAGCCTTTGCAAATGATTTTGACACTCCAAGAGCCTTGGAAGCTATCATGGATCTAATAAAAACCACCAATGCTCAGCTGCAACCATCACAGCAATCCGTAGGTTTATATGTGTATACTCTAACTGTATCATTCAATTTGGGATGTTAATTGTGTGCACTTTGGTAGAATTACTTTTACTGTTATGTATTGAATCACTTAATATGAAATAATGTTATTGACATTGAAGAAGGTAGACCAATTTAGTTATAGATTGAAACTTTCCTGTTAGAACTGTCATGGATTTACTTGTAAACTTCTCTTTATTAAGTTATATTTTCATTTTAATATTTAGTTGTGGTGTCGGAAATATCTTACGCATAATTAGAACTGTTGACTTGATAAATAAACCTGTGTGCAAGGTATTGTGGCTTGGGACTGTGGTTTGCCTAGCCTAAACATAGTTATATAGGTATCACCACCCATAATGGACTGGGAAGCTCAGTTTTTAGTTAGAGTACATGTGGACTTGTCATGATTGGGTCAATGGTCTGAACCCTCTTCTAGGCAATTAATTCTTTGCTCTTTCAAATTTGTTTATAATATCCCTGTCAGGTTTCTGTTCTTGTGAATACAAAGTGTTGTGAATAATTAATTAGACTTTATTCATGAACCAAACCTTTACTATATTTTACAAACAGATTTTCAGCGTCTTTTCTTTTATCATGTATGTTAATCTCACAGTGCCCTTGCTCTACCAGAAGTCCTGTTACTATTGCATATGTGAGTTCATTCGTACGTAGCACCCTCACAAGTCTTGGCTTTGATCTTCCGAGCAGAGAGGTAAGACACAAGAATGATTAGTATTATGCAGGGTTAATCCTGCACTGATCACCTTTGTATCAGTTGACATTGTCTACATGAACTTGATGTATGGTAAGAAATATGTGACACATGTACCAGTATTGGTTGGTCAATCATTGCTGTTATGTTATTTATAATTGTACTGAATGCAAACTGTCAAAGGGTCTAATAGATTTATAAGTAAAGTTTCTCAAGTTAAAATATGCTAGAAATCCTTGAGAATGAAGAACACTCACCCAGGTGGTGTGTTTATATGCGATCAATAGTACATTTCTCTGCAGTCTTTATTGTTGTTCACATGGTCTAGGTAGATATTAAGAATATTCAGATCACTGAAGTATGGTCGGTTTAAAAAACTGCAGAAGCTTCAGCGCAGAATTCTGTTCAATGATTGTTACTGTCTCAGGGTTGTTACTCCTAGCAGTGACCATGTTTTAATGCATTTTACAATCTTTCAATTTTAAGGATGAAAGTAATAGTGGCAATGGAGGGAGCCTGAGCAGTACTCTGGACACACTGGTATCTTTCAGGAAAGAGGTCAGGAACTGGGCTCTATCGACTGACAATGCTACCAGTCAGGCAGGTATATGAATTATTAATACTTTTTGTAGCCTTCTATGAAACTTTGGCCTGTCATATGCTCCTTGTAGCCTCTACTGATACTGTTTGTAGCCTCTAATGATACTACTTGTGGCCTGTATAATTAGTGTTTGAGACCTGTACTTATACTGTTTTTAGCCCCTATTGATACTGTTTATAGACTCTATTGATATTGTTTTTAGGCTCTCTTTTTGCTGCTTTAGCCTCTATTGATAAGGCATTTTTAGCCTGTATTGGTACTGTTTTTAGCCTCTATTGATATTATTTATAGCCTATATTGATATCATTTTTTAAGCCTCTCTTGATATTGATTTTAGGCTCTACTTTAGCCTCTATTGATACTGTTTTAAGGCTCTATTTTGCCCATTTAGCCCCTCATGTAATGATAAGTTTGTTTGGCATGTATTGATACTGTTTTTGGCCTGTATTGATGTCACTTTAAGCCTCTACTGACACTGTTGTTAGCCTCAAATTGATACTGTTTATGTCTTCATTGACCCTGTGTTAACCTCTACTGATAGTAACTTAACAAACCTCCAGTGATCCTGTTAACTTTCTCCATTGATGCCATTTATTGCATCTGTGGATACTGCTTTTGCTTGAAGTTCTCCGAGTAATGCAAAAGGTCACTTTGCAACTGTATGTAATTTACCATCAAGTTCCAGGAATTTTGTGAGTTGTACTTAGTGAATTTTGGGGACATTCACATCCTTGTAATTTTCTTCATTCCATCTTTTCCAGGAGAGACACCAAAAGAGCAGAGGAAGAGAGTTAATAAAGAACGAAGCGCTCTACTCACAGCCTGTGATGATGTCAGAACTAGGTTAACAGAAGATGGTATACAAATCAAGGTATTGGATTAACAGAGAAAAACACCATTAAAATCCATCAGTATTGGCCACAAATTATAGCATGCTATGAATTGCTAGAAGTCTTCAAAAGTACTATCCTAGAGGCCCAGATTTTCAATATTTTTCCAGGCCATTTAGGAGTATTAAAATAGACAATTAAATGTCTCACCGTAGATAACTACTGTTAGAATGACAGTAAAGTGCTTGTTAAAACTGTTAGCATTTGAAATTATTATTTGACTTTCTAGAATTTTTTTGGGGGGGGGCAAGTAGGGGGGCAGGTGGGGTGGGGGGGAGAGGTGGGCAATACTGATGACCTTTTCAAAGAATAGGATCCTAATGTATCCATTGGTAATTTTTTGGTTCCTACCATACATCTCTATTCAGAATTGTTAAAATTACATTTAACACTTCAAAAGGAAGCAAGTTTTATAAAAAATATTAAGTCGGACATGTTGATATTAAAGAGAGTCACTGTCACAACAGATGCTTAAAGGTCATCAGTATTGTCTCCAAATATGCTAGAATGTCAGATAATGGTCACTCATGTTCAAAATTGCAGCAAGCATTTTCCTGGCACCCTCAGAGCATTAGTTCCAACCCACCCCACCCCCTTCACCCCTTCCACCCATGAATTTTTGATATTATTGTCTAATTGAACCCTCCTCTATGTTTGCAAATAATTAGGAGATACCGAACCTCCAGCAGAGTACTTTCATCAACTGTTAGCAATTTACTTTAATTTACCCCTCCCCTCCTCCTTTCCTCACCCCTCTGACCTAAACAGAAAACACTACAGATCTGTTTGTTATCATTGACCAATCTGTCCCACTTATGGACAGAGTAATATGAAATTGTGTCTCACTCTACAAACTAAGTACAATTTACCAGTATATTGTGAAAACCTGTGGTCAGTATAAAAGCAACAACACCAAGCTGTCAATCAGCACCATCATGATACAGAATAACAGATCCAATGGTCTTACATGTAAGCTGAACAGCTACGTGATCTGCATATACACCAGTGCATAGCGCGATCTTGTGAAATAAAAACAGACATGACACTTGCGAAGCTTGTAACTTTATAATGTAATAAAAACTACATTTCATAAACTTGTGCCCTTTTGCAGTAATCCAATGTTTGATTGATGTTTTACCTTTGATTCACATTAATTTCCCTTCAAGCAAAAGTCAGCGTGTGATTGTTGCCATGGTTGCATAAATCTTTAAATCTACCTGTAATCTGACATTGATGTCATTGTTGTCCTTTTTTGACTCTCAAATCTCATTTCCAGGACAGAGGACAGAATTCAACTTGGGAGTTCAGTGAAAAGAAAGTTAATCAAGAACGACAGGTAAATTCAGTAACACACTGCGGACACTTAAAAACACTTCACCATCCACACCAAAAAAAATATAAAGATAGTTAATTGAGACTTTGAGAGTATAAAATCAAAATTTGGATTCAGGTTTGAAAGAAATATGTAGTGCAAATTTTTTGAAAAAGTCAAAATTATTTCAAAAGGAAAAAGTCCAGTATGAAACAGCATGCACAGTTGAAATTGACGAAGAAATGTGTTTGTTAGGTAAAACCTAATTTTTGTGTAAATAATTTTTGTAAAAAAGTGATCACATTTTATACACAACCAACATAGCTCATAGTTTTGTTTGTATATGATTGTTTCTGTACCTAACGAGAATGATTTGATGTGCTCATGGTTTTACTTTTTTATATTTTTTTCAAGTGTTTTTTTGCAAGATATGTTCTCATTTTTGGTTTGTTTCTTTAAAGTATTATGAATTAAAAACATTGTAGTTCTTAATGCAAAACAACAAAACTGATCTGGAATAGAAATCAGAGGATGAATATGTTTTTCATATATTGTATATTATTTCACTCATGGAAGGTTAAGCAAAGTATTACATTTCAAAAAACAACTTGGTTCTTAATTTCCTTGTTATTTTACCAAAGGCAATATTTATCGTAGACGATCCCATTACAGGTGTTAAATTAGAGTATATGGAGGCTTCACTGTGCATGGTACGAATCTGGATTCATTGCATACATGACGATGCTTCATCAATTACTTGTGCACACAATAATCTCGTCGTCAGTTGTGACAGTCTAATATTTAATCAACCTGTTATTGTTTATTGCAAAATACTGTATTATTTTTTAACTAAGCGACTGGTTTTCACACTTGTTGCTTTACAGACTCAGGACGAGGAAACGTGACGATAGATTGAAACTGAAGATGAAAGCAGTATTAACCACCGTCGAGAGGTGGCTGCCAGCCTGCAGACCCATGTCTCACTCATTCGATGAAAGATGGAGAAGTGGTTTCATTAATGGTCAGAGATGGAGAGATTCAGAAAGAAGATGGATTCTACAGGGGAAAAAAATCAGAAATCGGTCGTAGATGGACATGTCCATCTTTTCATAACTTTGACCCAATGAAGTAATCGCTAGAGTCTTTGCTGTTTTATATATACAGATCAGAAATAATTTTTTGCTCCAAATTTCGTCAAGGATAAATATGTATGAATGAAAGCAGAAATCCTTAGCTTGTTGTTTTCATAGTGTTTCATTCCAAGGGCTGGACGTGTCATTGTGTGGACAATAATTAAGACATGGATTTATATTGAACAGATGACATACATTTAGTGTAGGGCTGCAAGCATCGGGATAAAACTTGAAAATATGCACAAGTGATGGCATGTGTGATTACTATGTGAAGAAATATTATCCTAAAGGTGTAATCTGAAACCATTGAGGGTGCTTCACACTGTCACTGTTATTGACTACCGTGTGGTCTGAAGTATGTTTGGGTATGAGGTTTATTCTACTCCCTGCATGATTTTGCAATGGGTATCAGCAATGCACAATTTCTCCTATCAGAACCACATTTACTGTACTTCCAGTACAGACCAGGAAAGCCCTTCAGTAGCAGAGAAGTCAGGGTAAACTTTCCCCAATGTTCATTTTGCATTCCAAACTATAAACTTAACATTACATTAGGCTATCTTACCATACATATATATGAGCTCCTTTAATGTTCAGGTTCTGGAGAGATTTTCACATTTTGCCTTCTGCTGACCCCAAATGACCTTGACCTCCACCTAAAACAGTAGGGTTATTGTACTAACTATGGGGAAGCCACATTCTAAATATGAGGCTACCTATCTTGAGATATCGTGTTTACAAGCGGGCATCACACATACACACCTACATACACGCGAACGTACATACACACACCAACTTGACTGCATAGGTTATTTGCCTGCCTATGGCAAGCAACCCAAAAGTTAATACAAGTTAACAAGTAGTGTGCCAAGTTCTTTGCACCCTGCAGTGCCATTTCAAAGAAAATCCCGTCTTCCCTCCCTCTGGCCTGCTATCCAAGAGACTGATATCTGTTAAAGGCAGGGTCGCTGGTAGATTCTGTCCGTCACACTACCCAATTAACAAATTAGATCCATTTGATACTGTGTGCAATACAGAGCTAATACCCTTAATATTCTTCATAGATTGACCGCAATGGTTAAATCTTAGAAGTGAAGGTATCTCTGTGCAACAGTCATCTGACACAGAGATATGAATCTGATCCAATAAATGGCATTAAATGAGAAAAGAGATTCCAGCTTTCCTGGTTGTATATTTGTATTTAATATTATATTACTATTAAAATACTAAAAGAGCCAAGAAGTCATACCGTCGCCATGGCACCTGTGGCTATTTGGAAAACGATATTTTCATTTCTCACATATAAGATCATATTTCAAAATGTAATGGAGCAAACTAGAATAGCTTGCTGTGGCAGAGATACTTATATTGAGCAAGTTCCCTCACAAACTGAAGAAACATTCAGTTCCATTTGTGCCAGATATATACCAATGTGCCCAATGTGAGGTGTTGGATCATCCCCACCTATTTCTTCTTACATTTCCGTAGTGAAATTAAAGGAGTGAAAGTGAATGTCAGTGTAGCACTGGTATTTAAAAATATCGCCTTGTTTATGGGGGCAGAGGGAAGAACAAGAAAACAGTAGAAATACTAATTCAAGCACACAAGCATGA